>PVKU01004085.1:0-157143 GCA_004027475.1 Anoura caudifer
CAAGGATGGTTCAACATATGCAAATCAGTAAATGTAATACATCACATAAACAAAAGCAAAGACAAAAATCACATGATCATATCAATAGATGCAGAAAAAGCATTTGATAAGGTACAGCACCCGTTTATGATAAAAACACTCAGCAAAGTGGGAATTGAGGGAGCATTCCTCAATATAATCAAGGCCATATATGAGAGACATACAGCCAACATCATACTCAACAGGCAAAAACTAAAATCTTTTCCACTAATATCAGGAAGAAGACAAGGCTGTCCACTTTCACCACTTCTATTCAATATAGTATTAGAAGTCTTAGCCACAGCAATTAGACAAGAAAGGAAATAAAAGGCATTCAACTCGGAAAGGAGGAAACAAAACTATCATTGTTTGCAGAAAGCATGGTAGTATACATAGAATATCCTATAGACTTGGCCAAAAAGCTGCTCAACCTAATAAATGAATTTGGCCAAACAGCAGGATACAAAGTCAATATCCAGAAATCAAAGGCATTTTTGTATACCAACAATGAAACAGCAGAAGCAGAAAACAAGAAAAAAATCCCATTCGATATAGCAAAAAGAAAAATAAAATACCTAGGAATAAACCCAACCAAGGAGGTAAAAGACCTGTATGCAGAAAACTACACAACATTGAAGAAAGAAATCAAGGAAGATACAAACAAATGGAAACATATACAGTGTTGATGGATTAGAAGAATCAACATCATCAAAATGTCCATACTACCCAAAGCAATCTACAAATTCAATGCAAGACCTAGTAAAGTACCAATGGCATATTTCACAGACATAGAACAAACACTTCAAAAATTTATATGGAACAATAAATGACCCCGAATAGCTGCAGCAATTTTGAGAAAGAAGAACAAAGTAAGAGGGATCACGATACCTGATACCAAACTGTATTACAAGGCTATTGTAATCAAAACAGCCTGGTGCTGGCATAAAAACAAGCACATGGACCAGTGGAACAGAACAAAGAGCCCAGAAATAAACCCAAGTCTCTACAGTCAATTAATATTTGGTAAAGGGGGCAGCAACATAAAATGGAGTAAGAATAGCCTCTTCAACAAGTGGTGTTGGGAGAACTGGACAGCTACGTGGAAAAAAATGAAACTCAAGCACCAACTTACATCATACACAAAAATAAATTCAAGGTGGATAAAAGATTTAAATATAAGCCGTGACACCATTAAAGTCCTAGAGGAGAACATAGGCACGAAAATCTCAGATATTTCATGCAGCAACATTTTTACTGATATGCTCCCTAAAGCAATGGACATAAAGGAAAGAATAAACAAATGGGATCTCATCAAAATAAAAGCTTCTGCATGCTAAAGAAAACAGTATTAAAATAAAAGGAGAACCAACTGTATGGGAAAACATATTTTCCAATGATACCTCAGACAAGGGTTTAATCTCCAAAATATATAAAGAACTTACATGATTCCACTCTAAGAAGACAAGCAACCCAATTAAAAAATGGGCAAAGGACTTGAATAGACACTTCTCTAAGGAGGACATACAGAGGATCCAGAGACACATGAAAAGATGCTCAATATCACTAGCTATCAAAGAGATGCAAATTAAAACCACAATGAGATACCACTTCACACCAGTCAGAATGGCCATCATAAACAAAGCAACAAACAACAAGTGTTGGAGAGAGGTTGTGGAGAAAAGGGGACCCTAGTACACTGTTGGTGGGACTGCAGACTGGTACAACCACTGTGGAAAGCAGTATGGAATTTTCTCAGAAAACTAAAAATGGACCTACCTTTTGACCCAGCAATTCCACTGCTAGGATTATATCCTAAGAACCCTGAAACACCAGTCCAAAAGAACCTATGCACCCCTATGTTCATAGTAGCACAATTTACAATAGCCAAGTGTTGGAAGCAACCTAGGTGCCCATCAGTAAATGAATGGATCAAAAAATTATGGTACATTTATATAATGGAATTCTATGCAACAGAAAGAAAGAAGGAGCTCCTACCCTTTGCAACAGCATGGATGGAACTGGAGAGCATCATGCTGAGTGAAATAAGCCAGGTAGTGAAAGACAAATACCATATGATCTCACCTTTAACAGGAACCTAATCAGCAAAACAAACAAACAAGCAAAACATAACCAAAGATACTGAAATTGAGAACAGACTGTCAGTCACCAGAAGGGAGAGGGGAGGAAAGATCAGGGGAAAAGGGGAAGGGTTTACAGGACCAAGTATAAAGGACACACGGATAAAAACTAAGGAGGTGGAAATGGGAGGGAGGTGTGGGGGGGCTGGGCGGTGGGCTGGGATGGGAGTAAAAGACAGAAAACTGTACAAGAACAACAATTAAAATCAATTTAAAAAATAAAAATAAATAAATAAAATCTTTTTAAAATTCTTTTTAAAAATGTAGGTAAACAGCTAATGGTTAATGAACCACTTGTCATGCCATTATTATAGGAATTAATATAGATGTCCACAGTAAAAGTTAATGGTTTACAGGTGCTAACATCATGTTTTTAGAGGCTATTTAGTAACATGAGGAATGCTAATAATATTAATTTTAAAAAATCCTATTAATGCATTGTGATACCAAATTGTACTCAAATGGTAATTTGTCAGCAATTAGTTTATTGTGCTTTTTGTACTTTTCCATATTTGCTTTTGATAAGCATGTACTATTTAGTTGCTAGAAATTTTTTTTTCTAAAGTACAAATATTTGAGGCTTGGAGCTGGTAGATGAATACAGACTAAAGCACAAAGCAGTCCAAGGGTGAACGCTTTTCTGTTTCAGTATGGAAGGGAGAGGTCGGTGACTTTGAAAGCATTTTGACAGAAATGTCCAGGTCTGGGATCTGACTTCAGGCTGTGTTCATTCTTGCTACCCATCAGGGCTCCAATACGTGTGATTCAGGTAACAAGTGTGTGGGCTGGCGGCCCTGAGGAAGGTGATATTAAAGCAAATGGCAATACACCAGGCCATCTGCATGCAGAATAAGAAGACGGTTCCAATCACAGGGAAGTGGAAGTGTCACAGCACAAAGGGGAAGTTAGTTCAAAACCTTGCCTTTATTGAATTAGAAACAATCAAGTCATTTAGAAGACCATTTTTTGTACGTAATTTTGATGATTTTAAGGTTTGCATCTTAACTTTTTTATAGTTTTGATACAATCAGCTTTTTCCAGCCCTTTCTCACTGCGCAGGCAGTTCTTACCTACGGTTTCATAGATGATTCAGCCTTGTTGAAATGTTAGCAGTTTTATAAATGATCTCATACACTCCATATTTTGAATTTATTATAATATATATTCCCATGTATGTGATGTCTATAAAGGCAAATGAAACATGCACCTGTATAGGCATTTTAATGCTAGCTATTATAATAAATCAAACTTCGTATAGTTTTGTTCAACCTTTGTTCAACCCTTTCCAATGCCTGTATCACACACATGGACATTTTGTAGTTATCTAGAGAATGTAAAAAAGTAGTCAGTTGCAAACATTGTTAATTAAGTATCTGGTTTAAAGGTTAAACTCCTAGTGAGAATAAGAATGCTTCTTGGGAGAACTGACAGTCAATCACTGAATCTCCTTTTATCTGGCTGGACCAGTAGCATTGGCTTTTGAGTTTAAGAGTGGGAAAGGCGTGATTTTAGGCTTGAAATACTTCCTGAGGATAGCCAGAGGAACAGTTGGGAGAGAGTGAATTAAATAATTTGTGAAGGCCCTACAAGCAAATTTCATCCATTCTGCAGTGTTCCCCCAACCATGGTGAGTGCAATTCCCTGCCATGATCCTAAAAGTCATTTTGCAATGGAGCTTCGTGCTTGGCTGCTTGGAGTATGCCAGACTATTGAGAGCCTGCCAAATCACCTTCAGGTCATTTGATGGTTAAATAATTTAAGTTGTTATTTTAATCTCCCTGTGGAGATGTTTGTTGCATTTCACAGTATTTTGCAGCTAAACAGCATTCCAATGTCCCCCACTATCTCCAATTTAGCTGCCAACTGCTTGAGAGAAGTCCAGGATCAGAGCTCCTCAAGAGCATTTGAGTCTCCTCTTTGGCTCCTTCATGGCCACGACCAGATTGTTTATCTCTTCTGACAGTCTTCAACTACAAGAGAGAGAACAAAAAATGAACTGCGCTACATTTTCAAGTGTCAGTTTTGAATATAAAGCTCTAATCAGCTGAATGCAGGTGTCAGGAATATTAGAACTAATTTTTCATTATGCTTCCAACTCAGACAATATAAGACTCAGTAGGGAAAAAATCATCATTCATCTGTTCTTTAGCTCCCTGGAACTTGGCATAATGATCTGGGCTTAGATTGTCATTAAATTCACATGGCTTATCACAGATTCTGCTGAATTGATTCACATCACAAAGGAAGTCTAAGATACATGTCAACACATTCATGGTGTGCGTAATGAGTCCATGGCATTGTCCAGGACTGCAGTGACAGATAAAACCAGCTTCAGCATTTGTAACCATATGCTGTTTTTCTAATAAATTGGTGACACAATATGGAGACCATCTTCTAATTCCTTGGGAGAGAGAGAACGTGGGACAGAGGGTCTGGTCAGTGCCCCTATATCTTTGTTTTGGTCTCTGCATCACTACTCCTGATGACTGGACTCTTCGAAAGTTGTGGATGCTTTTCCAGGACTCTTATGAGCCCTTGAAGGTCGAGGTACCAGCACCCCATCGGTGTTGTTCAAAAGTAATAGTTCTCAAGTCGTGCTTACATACCCAGACATATTTACAGAGCAGGACCCATGGGGCTGGGTTCAAGAGATTTTCAGTCTCACCTCTCTCCACTAACCCTCCAAGAACCATCATAGAGGTTGTGTTACCCAGCTGTGTTACTTTCTTGTTGCTGCTGTGACAAGTCACCTCAAATTTAGCAATTTAAACAACATTAATTTATTACCTTACAGTTTTGTCCAGTAGAAATAGGAAATGGGTGTCAATGGGGCTAAATGAAAGGGTGAACAAGGCTCCATGCCTTTCTGGGGTCTCTAGGAGGGACTGTGACTCATGGCCCTTTCTAGCTGGTAGAGGCCTCCCAGAATCCTTGGCTTATGGCTTCCTTCCTCTATGTTCAAAGCCAGCAACGTGGGCCCTCTCTGTGACTGCCGTCCATGGTCACGCATCTCTCGGATTAACATCATTGTTTGGCTGCTCTCTTTCACTTTTAAGTCCCCTTCTGACCACATTGGGGCTACCCAGATAATCCAGGATAATTTCCTTGTTTTAAAGTCAGTTGATTAGCAAACTTAATTCCATCCACAACTTTGATTCCTCTTTGCCATGTACCCAACATATTCACAGGTTCCAGAGATCAGGACATGGACACCGTTGGGAAGCTATTGTTATGCCTGTTACACCAGCCCAAATTCTCTCTTTGCTCACAGTCCTCTTCTTTTTGCAGCCGCTCCCATTCTTCTCACTGTGCCGGGTGGGCTCTGAGAGGGTTGCCAGTGACTTCTGCCTCCTGGCATTTATCCACTTGTGTAATTCCCTCCCTTTGCATGTGGTGGGACCTGTGACTTATTTTTAACCAACAGAATGACAATGGTAATGGGGTGTCACTTTCCTGATTATGTTCCATAAGAATGTAACTTCCATTTTTTAATAGCCTTTATTTTTAAGAGCAGTTTTAAGTTCATAGCTGAGCTGAACAGAAGGTACAGAGATTTCCCATATACCCCTTACCCTGCTATGCCTCTCCCATTATCAACATTCCCCACCAGGGTGACACATTTGTGTCACTGTCATCTTGATACAGAGTCTCTCTGTTGCCTAATCAGTTTCCTTACTTTCATAAAGGAAGCAGCCATACTGGGGAAGCCCAACACCCCCACCACCAAGGAGGAGAGGGAAGGGTGGGCTTCCTCCTTTACTTCAAGACCAGAGGGACCCTTTGGCAACATCACCCCGCTTAATGCGTGTCCTTTTCCTAGTGCCTGCTTTCCACCTGAAAAGTCTAAATGGCGAGGAGTAGCTTGGTCAGCTGAGTTGACAGAGGATCAAAGGAGAAGTGGCTTCAATAGGGGAAGGGGGTGCTGTGACTCCTCTAGTTTTTGTGAGCAAAGGGTGTGTTCCTGTGGCATAGGCCTGTGAGGGGGGCTTAGGTCCTGTCTACAAGGATGGTCCAGAGAGGCAAGCAGTCCTCAGGCCAAAGAAGTTTGAGGTACCACTGATGCCTAAGGAAGAAGAGAAGTGACAGCCAAGTAGATGTTCTTCCTTGGAAGAGCCCACTCTACACTCTCCCTGGGGAGGTGGCGTGGCCTTGAGGCAGCTCCCTTTTGCTGAGGGCACTTTCCAGAAAGCCACTCAGTGGAGCATCTCGGGGCCAGTCCTCCAGCAGCTGGGGGACAACTGAGGCCTGCCCTCGGATAGCTCCTCCTAGTGTCACGACACTGATGACACCGCCTTTCCAGAGCAGCTCCTGTCTGCAGGTGCATGAGCCGGGGAGAGGGAGGAGTTTTTAATCATTTGAGGCAACTGGACTTTTAATTAGAGTCCAGAATAGCTTTTATTACCTTAAAGGTAGCTGGAAAATAATGGGGCTTGCTCTATTTTTCATCTATGGGCAAGGAAAGAAATAACCCCATGGAATAAATTTATAGAAATGTGTATCTAGCTAAACTTCCTTACATCCCCCAAGCCTTGGTTGTAACTGCAGGTGTTTTCAGAAAAGCAGCTTTGGAAAGATAACCCTCGCAGAGGGAAATTCCTCCAAGGTGTGCTCCCGCAAAGGCAGGCCCTGGAGCGGCGGCTGCAGGTTTGTGTCGATGTGGGGCCTCGGATGCCTCTGGCAGCCTGGCCTGGTCGCAACTCTTCTCCAAGTCTTGTTTTCAAATATATTAAACAAAATACGATTACAAGAAAAGCCAATGCTATTGAAATATTGTTACAGAAATATTTTAAAATTGTGATATGTGTGCTGCTTTACACATTAAATGACTAGATTTAAAAGAAAAATCTTGCCCTGGCCAGCATAGGTGAATTGGTTGGGCATCGTCCTGTGAAGTGAAAGGTTGATGGTTTGATTCCCAATCAGAGCATGTGCCTGGGTTTCAGGCCTGGTCCCTAGTTGGGGGCATTCGAGAGGAGATCGACTGATGTTTCTTTCACACATCGATGTTTTTCTCCCTGTCTTTCTCCTTACTTTTCCCTCCTTCTAAAATTAACAAATAAAATCTTAAAAAATAAATAAAAAATAAAAATTTTGTCATTTAATGTGTAATTTTAAGTTTCAAAATAATTTCAAAGTAATAATGTCATAAGTAACATTTTGAATATCTGCATGGCTATAATTAACATGAAAATATCTTTGATTTCTATTGGTGCCAGTGTTGCAGACACTGTGGTTTGTCACCTACATTCATAGTTGAAGAAAATGCTAAATTTTACTTCAAGATTACTGAAAATAAAGACGTAAGGACCCTAAAGCCAGATCCTACCGTCTTCGTTTCTAGCCCTGTGTGGCTAGGCACAGTTAAAGAGCATCGTTTTGTCATGCAGATTGGCCCATGAAAAGTTCATGGGCTCCAACCCCAGCTCTAGCCTCGTGACACACAGCAGTGCACACACTGGGCAGCTCGCCGGCTCCCTTTGGTGACTGTGCAAACCTCTACCTCTCCCAGAATCTCTGCGAATCAGCTCAAGTGCCCCTTCCTCCAGTTAGCTCGTTCTGATATTATTGCACAATCTGGAGAGCTCTGCCCAGGGGTGGGGGAAAAAGGATTGCCTGTGTCCCAAGGGGAAGCATCCCTGGCTGCATATATATTTGTGCCCAAATTCTTGACACCTGTGCAACCCCCTGACTTGTTGCCACTCAGGCAACATGGAGGTTCCTGAGGACGCTTGTGGAAGGACATTAAGGGGAGTCCTAGAGAGAAGGCTAGAGTGTGACAGTGGAGAAGTGAAAATGTCTGTAGAGAGCTCTCTTTCCAGAAGCTTGGCTGAGAGAGAAGAAGACTAGTAGAGGGAAACTTTGGAGTCAAGAGAAGGCTTATATGGAATGGAACTGATGTTATAGGACAACTGGAAAATGTGCAGGGTCTCCCTGCACATTTTATGCTTTCTCTGCCCCCACCCCAGGGAAAAAGAAGCAGGGTTGGAGTCTGGTTGGCATGAATAGGGCTTCTGTGGGTGAGCGAAGAAATTTCAAGGGATGCTCAGAGCATGATGGACGTTGGACACAGGGGTGTGTGTGTGCGAGCACCATTGAGAGTGTACAGATGTACTCTTCCAAGTGCATACATGGTCTTCTAGGCAGGAGGAAGCTCTCCTCTACTTTTCCAAGATTTAACCACGGGGCCAGAATCTCTTGCCTTCACATCCTGAGGTAAATGAATACATGATGCCCTTGTGGAGTGCACGACATGGACACCTGTACTGGTGGCTCTGACCTTGGTCTCCTTGAAACCCTGCATCATTCCATTCCCTTCCACTGTCAGGTGATGGCTTTGCCTCCATTCATGGAAACCTCCTCACCTTTGTGTTTCCCATGTGCAAATACGTGTGGTTTTCTTCTGCCTTTCCCCTTCAATTTCAGAGCATGAGATGTCTGCCTGTTGTGCAAAGCCAACACCTGCTATGCTCTTGATCCCACCAGGGGTCTCCTCTGCACCTGGCTGCATTAGTTACCCGCTCTTCAATCTTCTTTTCCAGTTGTCCTATAACATCAGTTCCATTCCATATAAGCCTTCTCTTGACTCCGAAGTTTCCCTCTACTAGTCTTCTCTCTCAGCCAAGCTTCTGGAAAGAGAGCTCTCTACAGACATTTTCACTTCTTCACTGCCACACTCAGGCCTTCTTCTCTAGGACTCCCCTTGATATCCTTCCACAAGTGTCCTTAGGAACCTCCATGTTGCCTGAGTGGCTGGGTAACTTTTCAGTCCTTAATTTACTGGACTATTCTGCACACTTTATGTTGATGATCACTTCTTTCTGCAGGAAACTGTTGACTTTATTAGCTTCCATGACACCTTGCTATACAGAACCTGTCAGTCATGGGAGGACTGTGTCCCATGCTTCTGTCTAAGAGGAGTAGCTACATACAGAGTCACTGTCTGAGCAGCCCCATGTTCTGAGACACAGAAAACCTACCTACAGCCAATCTGTGGAGGTCATGCTGAGCAAGGCCTGGGAAGAAAGCAGTCATGGGAGGCCCTGGCCAAGATAGATAAGCAACAAATAAGCAGAAGATGGCACAGAGAAAGAGAAATGAGGAGAGAGAGCTAGAGAACAAATAGAGATAGAGAAACAGAGACAGAGAGATAGAAGGAAATAGACAAAGAAAGAGAGAGAAAGCATATGCTTGCTAAGAGGTACTAAGAGGTACTATTACTGTTTCCAGTTCTGGAAACAGTAATAGTACATATAGGAAGTGAGGCTTCTCTATCCATTTCTCTAGGCTGACACACTGTTCCCACTTCTGCCTGAGGGCTTGAGGCCTGGCCCCTTTCATATCTAGGAGAGTGCTTTATCCCTACAATAAATTTACTGTATATTGAGCTAGTGTTTAGATTTCTGTTTGATTATAATCCAAAGGAAGCTTGTCTAAGACAGACACCTTGAACTTTGTAGTCTGTCCTCTTAAACATGCATTTGTGGTTGAATTGAGCCAGAGCCACAAGGTTCTTCATTATAATCCTCTTTTGTTCTTTACTAAGAATGACTATTTCAATGTACATAGAGACACCTGATTTTGAGGCCCTGCCCAGCAAATGGTCTCAGTTCCTTAAGTGAAATTTTCAGGAGAACACATGCCCATGAAACAAAACCCAACGTGGTGGTTCAGGAACTGAGGGAGAGATTGAGGATGCCATTGTGAACCTAAGGATCAAATTCCTCCGAAGTCTATTGAACAAGCCAGCAAAATCAGACTGCTCTATGAGTAGCTTCCTGATTTGTGAAGAAAATTATCCAATTGAATAATGACCATTTTTCTCATTATCTTTAAAAATATCTGTTTTGGTGATAGAATCCTTTGTTATCATTTATGATAATTCATGAGCACTTGAAATTCTCAGCTTTCTGAAACTATTATGCCCAGCTACACCCACAGTTACTGCTGACCCATTCTCTCCTTCTTTCCTTCAGGCACACTCATCATTGTGCAGTCTGCACCATGCAAATTCTTTCACTGTAAGCTCGTGCACTTTCCTCACCTCTCCGTTAATCCCTGCACTTCCTTTAGACTCAGCTCAAATTGCACATTTTCCATGAAGCCTTGCTCAGAGCCTCCACTTGCAAACCCTGCAACCTTTTCGAATTCCTTTAGCCTAGAATTACTGAGCTGGAGTCAGTTTTATCCCTCGAGGGACATTTGGTAATGTCTGGAGATGTTTTGGGTTGTCACAACTCGGGGGAGAGTGCTACTAGTATTTAGTTGGTAGAGGCCAAGGATGTTGCTAAACATCTTGCAACACAATGAGTAGTCGCCAAACAATGTCAATAATGTTGAGAAACCCTACAGTCTAGCCTCACTTTGGTACCAAGAACCTGTTCACGTGATTACTCATTACGGTGTGAACTCTAAGGGCTGGATGGGGAACTTAAGAAATCAATCATTGCCCTCCTGAGTTTTATGACTATGAAGACTGACCAAAGAGAAGCTGCCAAAAGTCAGCAAGAGTGCCTTTGGCAGGGCTTTATCCCCTGACCTCTGAGCCTCTGACCAGTTCCATTTCATTTCTCTAAGCAAGGGTGGGATCTTTTATTAAATGTGCAGTGATGCTCCCCTCCAACCCTTAGTCAGTCACTAAGAACACAGTACATACTCGTCAGGTCAAAATAACCCTAGATTGTATAAAGTATCATTTTATTTCTCTGCAAATGTATTTTCTTAAAGAACTGTGACCTTTTCTCCTGGATATAACCTCTCAAAAGGAAAGATGACTACATCTAAATCACAGAAAGAGGAAATTCTACAGAGATCTTCTGTGGAAGTGTTTTTCACATTAATTAGAGTAAATACCAGCCAACTGAGTCTTACACATTTAAATGATGGTGATGAAAATTACTGCCTTAGCAGCACAGAGGAAAACAGGAAATATTTTTACTAAGGGGAATAATCAGTCGAATTCTTAGAGAGAAACTGGAAAATAACCTCAAATAAACAAATAAGAAATCAACAAAATACAGAACCTTATTCATAATCCATTTCTATAAATAAATAATTATTTTCCTTGGAGAAAAAATATGTAAGGAATTGTTGAGAGAATTAAAAAAGGAGAGCTGATTGGCTAGTATTCTGCATTTTGGAGGCAGAACAGTGTAAGCAGAAGTTCAAGTGCAGGCCTGGAGCAAATCCTGGATTTGGGTCCCGGCAGCGTTGCAGAACAGCTGTGTGACTTGGGTAAATGCCTTAATCTCTCAAATCCTAGTCTCCACAGCTTCAAAGTGAGGATCTGTAACGCTACTTCCCAAAATATGAAATTGTGAGGACTTGATGAAGGAACACAGGAAAAGTGTTACTTTTTAGCCATGGGATCAGGCTAAATCCAAGCCCTGAATAAATGAGATCAATTGTTGCAATGATTTCTACCTATCGTACTTTAAATTGTCTTCTGAAACAATGGGAAGATCATTTAGTCTTGCTGTGTCAATTTTTATTTCCTTGGAAGAACTATGACATTCCCTTGCTACCACAGAAGAGAACTTCCATTGCATTGGAATGTTCACATTGAATAATTAGCCAACCATCTCTCCTTTTCCAATTTCAAATAAAACAATAAGCAAAATCGTTTACATGCATATGTGGGGCTTTTAAATTATGTGAACAAGTTTGTAGTTGTCAGTATCTGAAAAATGATTTAAGCTTCTCCTTCCTTCCTTCCTTCCTTCCTTCCTTCCTTCCTTCCTTCCTTCTTTTCTTTCTTTCTTTCCTTTATTTCTCCCTTTAACAAGATGTGCAAATGCATATATATGGGGCTGTGTGACAGTTTAAGATATCTATACAGAGAGTGTTAAGCATTTACTTTTTATGGGGAAGTCTGAGAAGGAAAATTTCAGACACTTGGGTTCCAACCCTGCCCATACGAGGTATGAGATATCAGGCAAGTCACTTAACTATCTCTCATCTGTAAAGTAAGTGGCTTGGTAGTTGATTACTATGGTTTCCTCCAGTTTTAGTTACTGGGTTGTATTTTTATTTTTGGAGAGTCACAACAGACATCCAATTCAAATATGTTGTTTAAAATGATCTTGTCATTACGTTTTAAAGATTTTATTTATTTATCTTTAGAGATCGGGGAAGGGAGGGAGAAAGAGAAGGAGAGAAGCACTGATGTGAGAGAGAAACATCTACCTGCCTCCTCTCGAACATCCCCCGGCCAGGGACTGAACTTGAAACCCAGATATGCCTAACTGGTGAACTTCTGCTTTGCAAGATGATGCCCAACCAACTGAGTCATCACTGGTCATGGCAGATCTTGTCTTTGTAATAGAAAGTACAATCTGCGAGAAAAGAGCACAACATCATTGGATTTTAAAATTATATTTTAAATTTTGAATGAATCTCTTTGTCCAAGCATTTTTCCAGTTTATGTTCCCAAACTAGATTTTTGGCTGCAGTTGTGCAGGACCCCATGCTTAGAAGGACTCCACGATTAACTTAATGCTTTACTATTGCCGCCTTGAAATTCTTAATGTTTGAACAAAAGGCCCCGCCTTTTTGTTTTACACTAGGCTCTGCAAATTACACAGCTCGCTGCAATTTACAGTTTATAGTATAATTTCTAGGCTCAGGACTCTTTCCTTTTTTTTTTTGTTTTTCAGTTAGAAACTTACACTGACCTCTTTCCTCTACAGCCGTTCTCAGTTTTTTACGTTGGTATAAAACTGCTTCACCACCCAGACTGCAGGATGGGTGGACAACTGTGCACAGGACACACAGTGCCCGCCTGGACTTCAAAGGGCAGAGGCTCCATCACTCAGCCCAGCCATCCGTAGGGGTGGAGCTTCTGTCCGTGGCAATTCCCACACTAGTGCAAATGTTTGCAAGAATCTAGTAGACTGCATGGAGGACTCAGCTAAAAGTAGTCCTCCTTCGAAAATTGGAGAATGTCAGCCAGGCCAAGGAAGAGCTCCATTCTATGAATACCCCCAGTCCCCATGCCCTGGCCTTATTGGTGTTAGTATTTTCTCGAAGCCTGACCACTCTGCTTTAGGGGTCTCTAAAGTGAAGTAAAGAGGTAACTTCTCAGAGAAAGGCTCTGAGTTCAGTCAGTGCTTGGAATGATGATTTAACTTCAAAAATCACTTCTGATTCCTTAGTGTGTGCTGTCATTTCATTATGCCAGGCGCTGAGGGGACAGCTGGAAGCAAACACAATAAAGATGAGCTAATTCCAATTTATTGCAGCCCTTCTGGGTTTACTTCCCAGCTTGTGAAATGTGGATACTACTCAGGTTGTAGAGCTAATGTAAGGATATAAGGAGATAAGTGACTAGGCACTTGAAGAGCTACATCAGGGTGAAATATTTGCAAGGTGTACTGTAGGCAAATGATTTTTTTTTTTTTAAAAAGCAATGTATTCCTGGAGGTATGTAGAGGTTTTTTCCCCCTAATAGGAGTACCTTAAATGGAAGCAAAGTTAGGACAAAATTTAAATGATTTGCCTTCTCTCAATTTTCGAACAGTGGAACTTGACATCCAGCGCAGCGGCCCTCCCGGACCAGTCACAGAGGGGAATGCCAGCTGAAAAGAGATGGCAATGGAGAAAAAAGATAGCGTCCACACCAATGTTGGCCATGTCTGCATACAGAGCTTCCTGCCCCGTTGCTTTCCTGTTTCCACGTCTGCCTGGTACTAAAGCCGGGGCAGACTAGCCCACTCGGCTCCGGCCCCGGGCTCCCGGTGCCATTCTCTCAGTAGCAATAAAATCAGACTAGGAAAGGAAGTGGGCTCAAGAAGAGGCGAGGCGGGGTGGGCGGGGAATGAGGGCTGGGGCCATGGCCTAATCCCGGTGGTTGTGGCTGTGACCAGACAGGGAAAGACAGCAGGCTGGGAAGGGAGGGGCGGGGCCGGACCGAGGTGGGTGGCCTAGGGGCGGGGCCACATGGGACTAAAGCGAAGTCAGGCGGAGCCCGGGGCTTGGCGCTGAGAGGCGGGGCGGAATCGAGGTGGGTGGGACTGGAGGGGAGGGTTCAAGGTGGGGTGGGGTTCCCAGCGGGGCGGGGTTGCGGCGCGCTAGGGCAGAGCTCAACCACTTCGTCCTCCAGCCGCCTCCAGATCTGTGGGTTCTGCCGGAGCCCTGGACGAAGCGTCTCGGGGCGGGGAGGAGGGCGAAGGGACCTGCGATGGCTTCGCGGGGACTCCCGGGGTCCGCCGTCCTTACCGCTGCCGTCTTTGTGGGAGGCGCCATGAGTTTGCCGCTCGTGGCCCCGGGTGAGTTCCCCGTTAGAGCCGGGGCTCGTAGGAGAAGCCTAGGGGTAGAGACTGTGCAGCCCCGCTGTGCCCCGCGCAGCCCTAGTCCCGGCCAGTCGCGGGATGCAGGCTCTGAACTGCCAGCTATCCGGCGGTGGCCCGGGAGTTTGCGGAGCTTGGCGACCGCTCTGATCCCTCCCTTCCCGCCTGCGGGGCTCCCGCCTTCACTCAGCTCGCTCGCTTCTCGGAGGACCTGTTACCCCCGCCCCCACCGCTGAGCTGTCCCGGGTGTAGGGATCGGGCGGTCTCGCATGCCTCAGGTGTGCTTCCGCTCGGCACCTCTGAGCCCCGCCAACCCCCTTTGTGCCGCTCTTGTCCTCAAAGGCCCGGCGAGCGGAAGATCATGACACAGGGGACCGGGTGCACTGGCGCTGTCGCCGCTCAGCTCCCCCCCCCCCCCCCCCCCCCCCCCCCCCCCCCCCCGCCACCTCCGCTTTATAGTTTAAAACCTTGGGGAGTTTCAATTTCTTTACTTTCCAAGTTTTAATTTATTTTAGTGGTGGATGTATTCTTGTAACAGGTTGGGAATTTCAGATTTCTTCTCACATATCCTGTATGAATCAGGCTCGGAAAAAGGGAAGGCGCGTTTGTAAACTTACATTTTTTTCTTAGTCGAGTCCTGTCACCACAAAAGGAACCTAATGTGGTCAGAGCAGGAAGCCACCAGCTGAGGTGATAAACTGTCATCTCCAATGATGAATTCAGAGCAAGAATTTTTCATTGAAATCTAAGAGGATATGTAAATTTTATGGAAGTCCTGTCAAAAACTCTTGTTTTTATAACTGTAAGCACCAGGGATTCTTTACCACCATTCCCCCTCTTAACTGCCACCTTACTGAGTAGTTTAAAAATAATAATAAATATATACCTTCTTGGCCAGTTGGGATCACCACGACCTGGAATTTTAGGTCAGCAAGCTCTTCTAAGCTTGAGCAGCTCCTCTTCAGGTCCAAATAATAAAAATCTGGAAGTCTTCCAACTGTGGCTATATCCTCCGTAAAAACATACACTTTTCTTCACTTTGGCTTTCTTTCACTTTTTCATAGAAAACAGAACATGTTAGGAAGGAAACAGAATGACACATTCCGTATTTTTCAGACTATAAGATCCATCCCCCCAAATTTGGGAGGAAAAGAGGGTGTGTCTTATGGTCTGTATGTAGCTTACCTGGCTTGCTGGGGGGAGGGGGTGGTCTATGTTGTATGTTATTAAGTATTTTACCACATTTTTTGCTTCAAAATTTTTTTTCCCTATTTTCCTTCTCTAAAACCTAGGTGCGTCTTATGGTCTGGTGCGTCTTACAGTCCAAAAAATTCAGTATATCTCCTGAGCCTTTATAATAGACACGTATTTCCTTCAGCCATCCTCCCTGGGGAGATGGCAGCTAGTGACATGATTATTGGATGGGAGATTTTAGTTCTCAGCCAGTGTGTCATTGTTGAGACAGGTCAGTGTATTATCAGGTTCAAACTGGACCCAAGGTTGTAGACAGTAGTTAGAGATACAAAGTCAGTTGCTCCAGAATTTGAAGAGCTTAACCTGAGAGTAAAATTCAGCACTTGCCGCATGTAATCCTCCATCAACCAGAGAAAACTGTCCCTAGAGTAAGTTTGTGTTTCCTTGGATCTCTGAGTAGCACCGGCTCTCAGGACTAGAATGAAGAAAACTCTCATCTAATTGCACAGTAATCTCTCTCTCTTTTTTAATGAAATGGAACACTTGAAGGAGAATAAGGTGTCTAAAAAGGAAAGAATCCAGAGTATAAATGTGTCAGGGTGACTTGAGACCTGACCAGTCAACATTGGTTACCCAGTGGAATCTAAGACAGTGTTAATGTTTGTAGATAATGTTAGGGAGGTAGAGAGAAAGAAATGGGAAGTAATGTTGAGTACCTGCTATGTGCCAAGTTTCGAGTTGGACACTTCATATGCATTTTTACACTTATTTTGTAGAATCTTTGGAAGTTCCTTCTTCCAGTGAGGCAGCTGAGGCCCAGAGTGGATAAACAGTTGGTCCAACATCACAAAGCTAGTCTATCAGCCAGCATTTATTTAATTAGTGAAGCAGAACCACTAGCAGGTGTGTGTGTGTGTGTGTGTGTGTGTGTGTGTGTCTTTATATGTATCTTTATCTTTGATAACCTAGCCAGCTTAATTCCAAAGTTCATTCATTCTCTTTCCACTGTACCCACTCCTCTTGAGAAAACAGAGGAGAAATCAGCCTGAGCAGTCCTGTTGAGATTCTAAGACAAGGAGTTTAAGACAAAAAATTGTAAGCAGGAGGTTATGAGAAGATGGGAAGCAGGAGAAAGTAGAACAGATAACTTCACAGTGGGTAGTGGCCATGTCTCTCACTTCCTGCCTATTAGGAGACTCTCATTAAATTGCTGTCTCTCAGTAACAGCATTTGAAACTCTATCCCACGAGCAGCAGAAGGGATGATTTTTCACATCTTGGCTATGTGTGTCCTTAAGTTCTCTGGTTACTCAACCTTCTGGCTTGTTTCTCTAGGCGACAGTGGGCACGGCCTTTTAGTAAGGAGTGGACAGCAAAGGTCCAGGGGCTGGTGAATAAGAAGTGCCCTGTCCCTGGGCTCTGTGGGCTGCCATCCAGCCTCCTGACTCACTCCTCATTTAGATGCCAAAGATAAGCTTTATTAAATTCTGGTTCTCCTTTGGCCAGATAGCTACTCAGATATACATCCACATCAAACATAATCAGTAGACAGAATATTTTGAGAAAGCACCCCTTGAAGCTTGGGATTCCAAGCCCAAGTTTAATTTAAAGAGGAAATGAAAAATTTGAGAAGTGCTTGTCATTCCCTCTCTCCCCCCCCACCCCCAACCCTGCCCCAAAGAAATTAATCAAACAGTCTATTTGGGAGTTTCAGTAGTTGAATTTGAATGAGAGAGGTCAAAGTCCTGGCTGATAGGTGTAAAAAAATTATTGTTACTTTTTAAAAAATTGTTTGGCTCCGAAGTTGAAGTTTAATTATATATTGAGAAATTACTTAAAACTGACAAAACAATTTAAATTGTCATTGTTTAAAACTGTTATGTTGAGTGGTTTCTAATTATTTTAGGGCATTTACTTCAGTAATTGGTAAAGATTTCATGGGCTGCGGAAAGCAGGTGGAATGAGTGTGGTGTGGCCACCAAGGACTGTAACTGGAATTTGGAGTGAGTTCATAATAGATACTCTACTCTTTTTGAAGGAAGGAATGCAATGTTTATTATACCTGCTTTGTGGCTGGCTCTGGTCTATGTACTCAGGTCATTTAATTCTTATACCACTCTGTCCTGTAATAAATACTGGAATAATTTAAATATTCTTTTTTCCTAATAGATGAAAAAATTGAGTCTCTTGAGAAATCAGCTTGAAAAAGTCACTCAGTAAAGTATATAATTGTCTATCCCCTATGCTGTACACCTCAAACTAATACAAAGTAATGTTGAAGGTAAACTGTACTTTAAAAATAAAATTAAAAAAAAAAGAAAAAAAGAAAAGGTCACTCAAATTCGGATTTTGACCTGGGTCACATCTGTTCAATTCTAAAGCCTGTTCTTATTATATTACTAAATCACTTTTTTCATTCAAGTGAGAAATTTCTTTTTATTCTAAGATATTTATAGAGAATTACAAAAGGTAATGGCAAAATATAGTAGAAAGAGCATTGAAGTCAGAGTCCTGGACTTGAGTCAAAAGTCAAGAAGAGGCCCTGCCACTTTCAGGAGTGTGGCTGTCTGCCTCCATCCTCTTCCCTGTAAAACGGGCGTGTGCCAACTCCTGTCTTTGCCTGCCTTACTGGCTGCTAGTAGGGATCAAACGAGCTATTGTCTCTGAAAGGTCTTAGCAAATGGCAAAGTGGCATATATCTTTAATCCTGTGTGTTATTTTTTTCTGAATTTCTTCCCCAAGGTGTCCATCAGTTTGGGAGGATATTATAATGTGAACCGAACTATCTAATAAATGTATACCACTAACAGTGTAAGGTTTTCATTCTGGAGGTGGTGATGGTCTTGCAATGATGGGTTCATTGTGAATCTATAAAAGCCCAGAGTGACCTTTAGATTCATGAGTTTGCTGCCATTGACTGGGAGGCAGGCCGCCAACTCTTCTTTTCCCATTTTCCCTCAGCTAAACTGTAGTGCTCTTGGTATTTTTGGAAAACTCCACACAAAATTTAAAGTTTGAGGAAACGGGGATCTCATTACTCCAAGGCACTTACCACCGTTGGTCTGTTTCATTCTGGTCTTCTCCCTTTCTCTCTCTCCATTTTATTTGGATAGGATCATGCAAATATAATTTTGTGTCTTGCGTTTTTCACTTAATGTTCTACATGAAGGTTTCTCCATTTTCCTATACTCAAAAAATGGCTGCATCATGTTCTATTTTATGGATTCACTGCATTATACCTCATTGTGCCTCCATTTTAGGATATTTCAGTTGTTGCTAATTATTTTCAAATAAATTTTAAAACTCATTATTTCAGTGACCATCTATGCATGACGCTTTGCCTAGATATCGATGACTTCCCAGGAAAGGAACTCCTGAAAAGGCATTTTGGGGGTCAAAGGTATTCATTTTGTTGAGGCACTGAGGACATCAGTATTGGTGACCTACAGGGTGTCCCAGTTTACATTCTCAAAGCAACAGTCAAAGGACTCATTTTTCACACCATTGGCATTTTCTTTGAAAAGTATATTTGCTAATTTGTACGTAAAAATCAGTACCTTGTTTTAATTTGTATGGTTTTTGATTAGTAGTGTGATGAATATTTTTAAAAAACTATCTGAGCCATTTGCATATGTCTATAATCCTTTGTGGACAATTCTGAAATCTGAAAATCAAAACATTGTTCTGAGGCTTCTTGCATGTCCTGTTGGTGGTAAACCCTCATCTGAACCAATGTGAGATTCCATAGTATACATTTATCTCTGTATGAATATTGCTAACTTTTGCTGCAGTGATGTTAATGAGTTTGATTTCTTCGTGTTAGATAGTGTGTGCTAAACACATTGCATTGCTTTTCTAGAATCACAGTTGGGATTTCAAGGCACGTCTGAGCCCCAGGTTTTCAGATAAGGGATCCTGGTCCTGCGTTTCCTCTTTTGTGACTCATATTTCTTATCTGTGGGCAGCCAAATGTAAAACTGCTCAAAATAGTAAAATACCCTATGGAGAAAATGACTCCTTAAATGAGTGGCGCTTCACAAAAAGAAGCACTATTTTGGTATCGTAGTGTGGAATTTAATAAGATAAGCTACGTGGGAAAAGCTGAAGTTTCATTTATTCTTGGTGGCTTTAGGGATGGGTGGCCATTGTAATGGACACTTGGTGGAGGAATTAGGCCAGATTTCTCTTCTGCCGGTTATTAACACAGTTGTCTTTGTGAGGGAGAAAAGAAATGGAATCCACCCAAGGGACTTTCTGGGGAGGGAGGAATGAGTGGAGCTGTGGCAGATACCCCAGGCAAACTGAGTTTCTGTGCCCAGTCATCTCACCTTGAGGATCCTTTCACTACACTATTTGAACTTGGGGAACTGGTTTTCTATAACCCCTTTGAGATATCCCAAGGCCCCACTTTCTCGTCTTTGCTCATCCCAGGATCCCAGCAGCTGCCAGATCTCCCTGACTCTCCTACCCCTATTTTGTTCGCACATCTCTGTGTAGAACCACTAATAAAGTGCCTATTATCAGAGGGGAAAAAAAGTCTTTAAGCCACTTCCCTTATCTATATCATGGACAAATACGGCAGAGTTGCCTCATGGATTATTGTTTTGAGGTAACATATGCATGGTCTACTGCCATCCTGCCCTGAATGTGCCTGGTCTTGTCTGATCTCAGAAGTTAAGCAGGGTCGGGCCTGGTTAGTACTTGGATGGAGATAAAACGTACATAGCCCAGTGTTTGGCATGTAGTAAGTGTTAAAAAAGAGTATTATTAGCATTCTCTCCTTAGCCAAATGCTGACTATTTACTAACCTGCCACAGCTGTCAAGATGGGATTTTCCTTTTAGATACCTTCTGTCATCTTGCTCTTGAGCCTTGGATGCTGAGAGTAGTGTGTATTGGGCAGGGGGCTTTGAGAAGGCTTTGTTGGGTAGTTGCCCCAGGCTGCAGAGGAAGGGGGAGTAACAGGGACCTCTCTTGGGATGCAGGGGATATGTAGGACTGAGCCATTTAGCTACTGAAATTAGGGAAGGAAGGAGAGAAAGGAAAAAGGAAAGGAACCAGTACCTTTATGGGACACTTTTTTGGGGAAGAATTTTGCAAGCTTCACTGATTGGTTTATCTCTAGCCAGTTCATCTATAGGTTTAGCCATACAATTTTGACAGTTTCCCCCTAAGGTTTGATGTAATTACCCTATTGGCATGATTTTTGACTATGCTAAGGAATGACTTAGGGTGGTACCTGAAAGTGAATAGAGGGTGGGCCCTTTCAGCTAGCCCCCATTCCGCATCTGCCCCCCCCCTCCCCGCACTGACTTCTGCATAGGGAAAGAGGGAGGGGCGGGAGGCTGCAGACCAAGCTCTGGAAAAACTCTTGAACAAGACTTGATGTGCTCCCAGGATGGCGAACCTGTGGAGCTGAGGAGGAGAGAGTGGTGCCCATGCCCAGGAGAGCATAGGAGCTCCTTGCCCTTTTCTCATACCTATACATCTCTTCTGTCTGGCTGTTCCTGAGTTATAGTGTTTTATAATGAACCAGCAGTTTAATATGTGAGCTGTTTCTTTGAGTTCTGTGCGGCCCTCTAGCAAATTAATCAAACCCGAAGAGGGGGGTCTTTGGAGCCTGCAATCTATATAGCCCATTGGTCAGAAGCACCGGTGGCATCTGAAGTGTGTGCGATGGGAGGCAGCCTCTTAGATTGAAGCCCTTAACCTGGGCGGTCTGATGCTGTCTCCCCACAGATAGTGGCAGAATTGAGTTAATTGTTTGGTGGTGCTTGAAAAAAAAACAAATTAGAAAGAGAAGTAGAATCATGTAGCCTTAGGGCTGGAAGGGACCTACATAGTCTCCACTAAGCTTCTTATTCAGTAGGTGAGGAAGCTGAGTTAGCAAAGCCTGGATTCCAGCGGGTTTCCTTATTCTGTTTAGGACTCTTCCCTTTGTGTCTGAGCTGGACACCTTCGTTGAGGTGGACCCAGCTTTCTGGCAAAGCTCCTAGGTCAGCGTTTGCCCTTGGTCCCTGTGCTCCAGGATCCACTTTCTCAGCTCTGGATCTGGGGTGTGCAGGCCCTGAGAATGCCTTTGGCTGACTAATTTCTGAGGCTAATTGTGCTGTTTTTAATTGTATACTTTTAGAGTCAGAGAGGACTTGAGGGTCAATTTGTAGTTTATCCCTGTCTTTGCAGATGAGGAAACTGAGCCCGAGAGGTTCAGTGGCCTGGGAAGGTGGGTAAGGCCATCGTCTGCAGGAGCAGAAGCAGTGGAGCAGACTGTTAGGTTTGGTGGGGGAGGGCCACATTATGTGTTTTGGTCACTGTCCAAGGCTCAGATCCAAGCACAGGACCCAGAACAGAGCAGATGTTTAAATGTTGGGAGGAAGGAAGGAAGCCAGAGCTGGAATCCAGGTGTTTTGACTTGGCCCGAGGCTTTTTCTTTATAATGAAGCACAGTTAGGCTTTCCAAGGTTCACCCACAAATCTTAGCTGTAGTCTCTTCTCCCTGTCACTTCCCAAGTTGATGAGAGTCTGCCTTGTCTGCCAGCCTATGGGCCATATTGCTCCAAACCCGAGGTGGAAAAATCTGGCCACAGGGATAAAAAGAATGACAATAAAAAAGTAAGCAAGTACTGCCTTTATCAGTGAGTGTGGTGGGACATTGATACGTTTGAAAGTGTTAGTGAAAATTTTCAGCGCAAAGATGTTCAAAACCTAAATTCATTCATGCAGCTCTTTCCAAAGACAAACTAAATTCAGTTTTGTTTCTACAACCAGTACCTATTAATTGTGTATGTATCATATTTCATAATATTTTATACCTTTCTTTTATGGCTTTGTTTCATGGGCTAAGTTTCCGAATTTATTTATTAATTCAGCAAATATTAGTAAGCTGCCTAACTGTGTGCAAGACCCTGGGGAAAAGGGATGTGAACCAAACAGACTCAGTCCTGCCTTTAAGGAGCTAACAGGTTATCAGGGAAGATGATTAAACAAGAATCCTGATAAAGCGTCATTGGCACCTCGATTAGGAAAGTGTGGCCTAGGGCCAGAGTACCTCACCTGCAGCTGTGTGCGGGTTGGGATTCCAGTTGAGCAAGACTTTCTGGAGGAAATGAAGTTTAAACTTGTAAAAATGTTGTTGCTAGTCAGCTGAAGAGAACTCGAGGTCATAGAAGAGAGGACGTGAAAGCAAGCAAAACTCTAGCAGTGGTTCCCAGACTTGAGCGTGCATCAGAATTAACTAAAGGGCAGTTAAAACACAGGTCACTAGGCTCCACCCAAGTGTGTTTGAGTCATTAGGTTGGGGAAGGGATTGGTCTAGTACAGGCCCAGGTGATGCTGCTTAAGGATAATGTGAGTAGGAGGGACAAGAGATGGAGAAAAGAGGAGGGTTATTTTGACCTGGAAATCTCTGCCCTCCTTGTGGGCTGTCCACATTCTGTTCTCCACCCATCCTTCAAGCTGAAATTGAGGGTAACACTTCCAGGAAACCTTTCCTAGATATTTTCACTGATTTTATCCCCTTGGAGTCCATGAATACATGTTGCACCCATCCCACGTTATTTAACATAATTATAGGCAATTGTTTCCGCTGTGTGGGGTCCAGCTAGAGCTCCTGAGACCACCATGCATGGCACACAGAAGACATGCTCAGATATTTGATTGCTTGATCAGACTTAATCCTCACAGCCACTGCAAGGAGCAGGTTGCCATATTCTCTGTAGAGATGAGGAAACTGAGACTTACAGAAAAATGGCCAGGATGAAGAGAAGTGAAATGTCTCACTCAAGTCACAGATGAGGGGAAGCCAAAGCTAGGTGTGTATGTTCATTGCTCTCACATATTCTTTATGTGAAATTGCATGTAATTCGTGCTCAGTGCCACCAGTAAAAGGAGAGTTTTATATTTATTATTATTTTTTTACTTTAAAAAAAATTGTAGGTCCACCCACCTAAGGAGACAACCAAGACATCTTATAAATGGAATGTAGATTTTGTTTTAAGTAGAAAATGGTCAATTGTCCAAGGAATTCTTCATGGAGTGTTTTTTTTTTTTTTGCTTTTAGAGTAAATATTTGAAGGGAGTAATTCAATTTGCATGCTATTAGCTTTATAAATGGGTTTTATAAAATTTTGGCATAAGGTAGATATTAGGGGAAAATAGGTTTTAGTTTCTTGAAAAGACACAAATAAGACAGCTTATGATATTACTCTTCTTCTGGCCAGATGAGTTGAGCTGCATGGCTGAAAATTTATAAGGAACCTGTACATAAAGTGTCACATAGGTAAGGTTAAGTGTCAGATAGGTAAGGTTAAAAACAAACAAATTCTTTTCACTACCCGTAACATACCGAGCCTTCTTCCCCATGCATGTATACAAACAGAAAGTGATTTTCTGAGATTCTTTCAGGGGTAGAGATTTGAAGAATTCACTGGGCTTTCCGTTTCACAGTAGAACTCAGTAACAATAATTTTCAAATATCCTAGCAGCTCTTCATAGCTGGAAGTCTCCAACACAATCATGTGAATTCTTCACATTATAAAAAACAGCAGCCTGGAATTTCCTGGCATTGGTGAAGTGGCAGATGGTTAATGAACAGGCATTCCTTCACTTTTCTTTGCGTGTTTGTGCTATATGCTTGTATGGCCTGAATGTTTTTGCTGCTTCCTTAATTCTTTCCATCCTCCTCCCCCCTCTGTTAAAGGCAAAACACAAAACAACCACTGACAGGAAAAAAGAAGCCTTGGGCATTGCTCATAGCTAGGTGATAGAGCCACAAAGCCAGGTTTTGAAGATGAAGCTCATTTCCCATGCATAAACGCCAAGTCAGTGTCTCGGGAGTCTTTGCAGATAAATCTTATAGATATTTCTTACACACAGTGTGTAATTTACTTAAAAATGAGGGCCTCATTTGAGCCAGTGTTAGGTGTTTTGTAGGATGCATAAAATGAACAACAAACTTGGTTTCTATCCTCACAAACTTGTAATTGAGAAGGGGAAGATAAACTAGGAGTATAAATCATTGTGGAATAATAATGGGGAATGTGTTTGGTATAATCAGAGACATACAGGCAAAGTGCTGCGTGGGATCACAGAGAAGACAGCAAAGACTTAATAGCCTACAGGGGTGTTCAGCCTTTCAGTGTCTCTGGGCCACACATTAAATAGACAAATACTAACAAAAACAAAAAAATAATAATAAAAAATCTCATAATGTTTTAAGTAAATTTAAGATTTTGTATTGGGCTGCCTCCATAGCCATCCTGGGCCCCATATGGCCCGTGGGCCATGTGTTGGACACCCCTGACTGGGGAGATTCGGCATTTTAAATGGACCTCAAAGGGAGCAGCCTATGCAAAGGTGTTAAGGGAGGTAAGAAAGTCAAAGTCATTGCAGACCGAGTGTAGACTGCACAGTGGAAGCTGAGGCTCAGCTGGGGAGCTCCTGGAACTATGCACTTTCTGTGTGGATCTGGGGGCCAAGGATGGGGTGGAGTGAGGGATGGGGGCACAGAAGAGGTACTCAGGCTTTGTGATGTAATGGAAGAGCCCCCCATGTGAGCTCAGGAAGACCTGAGTTTGAGACCTGTCCTCATAATTTCATCAACGCTCTTGAGATACTCTTCCTATTTTCTCCTCTGGAGAGAGTGGGAAGGAAGATACAAGGTGTTCTTTATAACACCTCAGTCGTTTGGAGGATCAAACAAATAATATAACCCTTTGTAAGTAATACAAATCTGACCTGTATAAGTATAGAGGCTTAATATAACACCTGTAGTGTGTAGCTAGAAATAATTTTTTGAAGTTTAAGAAATGCTGGGAAATTGGAATCATGAAGTAAATGTAGCATATAATCTTGATGGTGTGAAGGCCAAGAAGTGTCCATTAATGGGAAAAGCTAACTGTGTATTTTTCTAATGTTAGAGTAAATTCTTTGGAATTGTTCAAAGCAGCTTGATTCCTGAATTCATCGCTAAACATTTATTTTTAGAAGACTTGTATATTTCCATTTTTTAGCCTTATTGTTGTTCGAGTTCTTCTCTCTCCTGGTGAGCAGGGTGTCAATGTAATAAGGGTTCAAATCTGTAGAGAATTTTTATGAGCTTACTTGAGCTAAACTGAGGACATATGCTGGGGAGCAAGATCTCAAATGCTTGGTAGAATAACAGTTTTTCAGCTTGTTTTATGCATTTGAAATCAAAGCAGGGACGGATGTAAGGATGATTGGAGAAAGCAAAGTAAGGATTGGCTTACAGGATAGTTAACAAGATTATTGTTATAACAAGTTAACATACGTGCTCTCTTGAGGATTAATACCCCTTTTGAGGGGTATTAGTGCTGTTATTTCCAAAGTGTGTCAACCTAGATGCACAAGAACAGTTGACAGGGCTGGCTTAAAACCTTTCATTAGAGAAGTTACAGACTTGGAGCGTCACTACCCACCACGACCTGCCCGGTTAGGAATTGGTGATCAGACCACCCTGAGAGGTTATTCTTCATAGAATCCCTTTCTCTTTCATCCACAAGGGCAGTGTTGGCCATTGTGGGAGAGGAAGGAAATTTTCCTCTGCCCTCAAGGTTCATTTGGCTGGTTTTATAATCAAATAGATATGAGACAGATTAACAAGAGAAAAATAACCAAATTTAATACATACGTGTGTATTTAATACATACACATATCTCCTCATACACGAGAGAGTCGGAGACCCCATTTGCACGAGGAGTTCAGAATTAGAAAGGGGGGTTGAGGTGTATAAGACATCCTGAATGGGGGGACTGTTAATGCGTCTTGGAGGCTTCAAAGGGTCACTGCAGAATGTTGAGAAGGGCAGATGTTTAGTGAACAGAAGTTTGCCTTGCCCTACAAACAGGTCAAAAGAAGTTATTTCTGATAATCTCTTATTATGGGCAAGGCCCCTAATTCAAGTTTTTCCAGGTAGTCAAAGGAGAGGCAGAAGTTTCTCCTGAGCCCTTTGCTAAAGCTGCCCATAGCTCAGAACAATCGCAAACAATGGAAGCACATCTTAGGGTGACTGGCTGTGAACCCCGGCACCACTAATGTCCAGTGCAGTGTCTTTAAATAAAACATGCAGATCAGCACTGGGGCAACTTACAAAACCCTTCTTGGGCAAGGGCTCCATCTCTGTCATTTCTGGCAAGTCTGTTTTCTTAGTCCCTCGATTTCTTATAATGTGACCCTATCTAGGGGAGGAAAAATAACGCCCTTGAAAATAATTTGGTATACATTAGTGCCTACATATTATGGAAACAATTGCACAGAAAGTAGATTTGGTGTGTCCCCTGTGTGAGGGGGGAGGGGTCAGGACCTGAGGGGGAGATTTAAAGCAAGGAGGGAAAGAGGATGCTTTTGCTTGAACCCTGTGATAAAACAGCTGATCTTTCCCACACTGTTCAGCATTGCATCTTGACACATAACTTAGTAAAGACTCTTGATTTTGAGTCCATGTGGTATAATAAAAAGTGCATATATTTTGCCTTTGTCCTTGCTTCCTGGAACAGAACTCCAGAAGCCCTTAGCGTTTCCTGAGTGACAGGATTATATGTTATTCATAGGGAGCCTGTTTAGACCATGGCTGAGTTCATGCTAACGGATGACCCTGGGTGGGCCTCCAGATAGCTTCAGGATGGGGCCGGTTGCTGGAGGAACCCACTACATGATTAGAGGGTTGGAACTTTCAGCCCAGCCCTGTTACTTGGGAAAGGGAGAGGGGCTGCAGATTGGGTTAATTGCCAATGACCAATGACTTAGTCAAGCATGCCTGCCTAATGAAACTTCTATAAAAACTCTGGAGTGAGGAGGTAGAGGGAGCTAGATTGGTGAACATGTGGGTGTGCCGGGAGGATGGTGTGTCTAGAGAAAGCATGGAAGCTCTGTGCCTCCCCCTTACTTCGTCCTATGCATCTCTTCCGTTTGGCCTCTCTTGAATTGTACTCATTATAATAAAACAGTACTCTTAGTATAGCACTTCTCTGGGTTCTCTGAGTCATTATAGCAAAGTGTTCAGCCTGAGGGAGATCATGGGAAGCCCTGAATTTCTGTTGGTTAGCCCGGGACCCTCTTTGCAGCCGGCATCTGAAGTGGGGGCAGTCTTTTGGGGCTGAGTCCCTGGACCTGTGGGGTTTGTACTGGGGGTTAGTGTCAGAATTGAGTTGAATTGGAGGACACCCAGTTGGTGATAGAGAATTGGTTCTTGGAAAAATAAAACAGTCAAGTGTTTCCTATTATGGAAAAAAAGCAACTCACAACATTAAAACTTGTGCCTGGAATAATGTTGAAATTATAGTGGCTTACTATTTTAATAAAGACCCAAAGGCATTTAAAAAATGTAGTTGGGAAGAAAAGAAATTGTCAGGTTAGTGCCTTATTGTCTATGTATTTACATTGTGTTGTGTAGTGTAATAAAGTAGAAGTTTACCGCTGTGTGGTTTTGACTCTTGTCTTCTGTGGTGTGCACCAAAGATTTCGTAGCATTGACCCTGTCTCTCGTCAGTGGATGTATCTGGTATGCAGACATTATGGGGCGCAGTCACAGGCAGTCTCCTTACTAAGGGATTTCCAGTATTCTGGTTTGCCTCTGCAGCGTTAACATTGCTCTTAGGTTGAACCGCAATTGATAATCTTACCACTCAGAGGTAACTAGTATAATCATTCTGGTATCTTTTTTCGCAGTAAATCTGAGATCATGTTAGCTCAAATTCCTGTTTTATATTTATCTATTCACTTACCATTTTTCATTAACAAGGGAGATCATTTTGGACAAAGGGATACAGCAAATCTGATTCCTTCATACCTATTGTTTCTGTTTTTTTACAAGTCAAAGGAAAGTTCCGGATTTCCAAGAAGTAATGAACAGTTTCAACAGTGTTGAATGCAAATCAGGATGGCCTTTTGATTTTGCTTTGTTAAATGCTAGTGAGATTTTCTTTATTTAATTTGATGCCCCCAAAATAGATAAATAGACTTGGAGAGAAGATAACAGAAATGCACCCTCTCTTCCCAATAATTGACTCACTGGGAAAAAGCATTCTGTCATTCTAGATTTAGTACTGAATTAGAGGAGCAGTGATCACTCACGGATTTTCTATTCAAGACTGTAACTCAACTAGAGATGAGCTGTAGATAGTCCCATTTCATGGAACTTGATCGAATGTCAAAACTGTTCGCTGAGTTTTATGCTAGTGACTTCCACGTTCATTTCTTCCCCTTAAAATCAACTTTTCAATGTCTAGGGTTTTCCTAATTCTGTTTAATTGTTCCTTTGCTTGCTTTTTCTGAAGGGATCCTTATTTTCTGACCTACTCCCTCCTTTACTTTGCTCTTTCTCTAACAGCGCTAGTGGAGACTTGAGATAGAGGACTTCACGGGCTTGGGGGCTGGGGAAGAACCATGGCGCTCCAGACTTAGTCATCATTGTTTTCCAGTTCCCATATTCCCAGAAGGCGCACCACATGCCTGCCTTGCAGGAGTCCTGCCTGACTTCACCTATGACTAACGGGGAAGCCCTGCGTTTAGGACTTTCGTAGGTTTTGTTTAATCCGCATCCACTTCCTGTTCCTGGAAGAAAGAGAAACTGCTAGGCTGAGTCCCTGGGTGGGACCATGGTTGTGGCAGCTGCCCCTTCTCCTCCAGGCTGGTGTAACTCTTCTGTCCTTGACATTTAACACCGCCCCCTCCACTGTGGCTCCCGTGGCTCCCGTGGCTTCCGTCCTTTCCTGCTTGTTGGCATGGCATCCCCAGATGAGCTGTGTGCTCCTTGAGGAGACCAGTGTTGACACTTGCTACCGCTGACAGTGGTCATCGATCACTGTGGCAATCACAGCCAGCATTTACTGAGCACCCACTCTGTGCTAGACACTCAGAGAGACCCCAGGTCCTCTCTCTTCAGACTCAGAAACAATTCTGCTGTTATCTTCATTTTAGAGGTGAGGAAACTGAGGCACAGGGAAGTCCATTGTCTTGCTGGAGGTCTCACAGCTAGGAGCCAAGTTAAATGAACACGGTGCCGCCAAGAGAAAGCTGGCTTCCGCTTTGGCCTCCTCTCCTTTCTAGGGTGCAGCTTTGGTTCAGAGCTTGAGCCCTGATTGCAACAGACCTCGGTTCAATTGCTGACTGTTCCCCAGATGAGTGACCTTGGCTTCAGTACTTTGTTCTTTGATGTCTCCATTTTTAAAGTGGGTTTAGTAATAGCACCTATGTAAGAGTTGTGGTGATTTTAAAAAAGATAATGCCAGTAAAAATGCCAGGCACATAAATAAGCACTCAGTGCAGGTTCGATGCTATTAGCAGTTGGTGGTACAGTAGTTAGCTGAACTTCCCAAGGCCTTGGATGTAGGAAGGGTTAACCCTTTGGGGGCCAGAGCTCTAGCTGGCTCAGTAACACCCCATCTTTGTCCCATGTGGTTGATTTGTGTTGTCTTCTACCCTGTGGAAATTACTTGGCTGGACTCCAACTCTGACGGGGGTGGGTTGTACCCAGAAACTAGGGACCGAGCTCCCTGAGGTCCGGTCCTCTGCTCCAGCTCTCTCCGTGATGCTCCAAGGAGTCACTGGTTTCTAAGGGAACCCTGCAACTTTGGCACCCAGTCTTGCTGTTTCTACCTGAAACAGGCCATCTGGGCCTGGCCCCTTCCCATTTGGTGGTTTTATTCTGGCACTTGCCGTTTAGCTTCCTCCCATAGTTTAAATAATTTCTAACCTACTCCCTACTTGACCTCTTCTTGCAAGGAATGTGCATGAACAGATGTTAGGAATCAACCCCATGGAAAGAGGGCAGTGCTTTTGGTGAGGGCAGGTCAGCTTCGCTCCTTTAGGATTCGGCAGTTTGTAATGTGATGGTGCCCTGTGGAAATCCAGCAGAGGGCCATTCCCAAAGCCGGTTTTAGGAATGTGCTGCTATTTGTGGTCTTCGCACGCACCTTTGGTAACTGAAATCTGCTGTTGATCTCGGTGAGCACAGGGGCTTGTTGGTACACTTACATCTTTTGGAAAGGGCTTACCTAACAAGTGTGTAAAAGCCATGGGGTATATCAGCTTTGGAAAATAATTTATGTTTTTAAAAACTGTTGGCATTTGGCATATGGGCATGTAAGTACATTGGACATTCTGTCCTACCAAATAGTATCTTGAAACTGTTTATCAAGTCACAGTGAGAGTGGACACCTGATCACTAACTGGGGACCCTTCCGGTAGGTTGGCATCTGCTTTCACAGGGTCAAAGTAGCAAACGTCTAAGGTGCTCCCACTGTGTTCCAGGAACTATGATCGGGATTAGAGGCACAAACACAGGACATCCTCCCCTCTGCTTGGGGAAACGGGCAGGTTTGACATAAGCAGGGACTTTCCTGTGAATTCCGAGCTGCATTTGCTTGCCCACAGAATGCCTGATTGACGTGTGTTGTAGAGGCATGGGTGGGGAAGAGGTCGGTGGCTCTGAGTTTTGGTTCTTCTGCCTGGCCACTGATTTATTTGCAAAATGAGATCCCATCCACCCTCTTGGCTACATCCTTGGGACTAAGGGGTTTCAGACAAAATAATGAATGTGAAAGTATTGAGTGGCATTTAGGTGGGAACTTTTATATCTTGCACGGTATCTCGAGCTAATGTGTGTGATTGAAAATTTTCTTCCTCTTTTTCCTCCCTTTCCTTGTCTTTCCTTCCTTCTGAGCAGTTTGCAGATATCATATAATTAACATGATTAGTACACATTATGTTTGTGACTACTATTGAATTGCTTCCAAGTACGGCATTCATGAGTAATAACGTGAAAACATATATTTGTGGATGAGATGCTTTTTCCATAGACAGAAAAATGTCTTCCTTTTATCTTCATAATAATTTTGGAAGGGTTAAATAAAGTTATGCTTTTGAGTGAGCTTTTGCTTTATGCAGTTAAATTAATAATGGGAAAACTTATCCTGCTGAGGTTTTTTATTTTTTAAAATGAAGTCACTTCAAAGTTCATCTTGCTGTACCTGACTTGAATAATTTTTTGTGATGATTTTTACATTAAAAAATGTTTATCATACATACTAGGGTCATAGGAAGAGAGGCAGCTTTTTAGGGTTTAAAGGCACCGGAGTGGGTAGATACAGACCTGAGCTCCAGCAGCCCTGTAGCCAGTTGGTGATGGTTTAACCCACCTTTTTACTGTGGGACATGCGTCACTCACTAGATCGAATTGAGGGTTACCTCTGCTCCTACAGTCACCGTTTAGATACCGTGGCTAAGTGTGAGGTTTGGGGTTACTTTGCCTGGCTTAGATCCTGCCCCGCCTCACACATCAGGGCTTGTCACTGAACCCCGGGTGCTTCATTTTCCTCATCTGCAGGTGGGGGTAACAGGAGAACCTGCCTTGCAGATGTTGTGGAAATGAAATGAGATTATACACTAAGCAGCCAGAACAGTGCCTTCCGCACTGCAAACACTGGGTAAATGCTGCCTTACAGTTATTTTAATGTAGCAACTCATTCTTCATAACACACCACCTTTTGAAAAGAATCTAAAGTGCATATTAGATTAGTGAAGTTCTGTAGCTTTAAGGTCATTTCAAACAAATGACTTTTTAAAAATCCCATTTCTTTCTTGAATAGCCATAACTTAAAATTTGCAAGGTACAGAAAAGTCCACAGTCCAAGTCTCACTCCACTTCTGTTCTCCAGCTACCCAGCCCTTCCCCTAGAGACTTAGTGTGGTAAGTAAAGATTAAAAAAAAAATTCCTCAAATGGACCACACTGAAAATAGCAAGAGAAGAGGGGTGGGCAGGAGAAGGGGAAGGAGAATGGGAAAAGAGAGAGGGGGAGATTCAGGTGGGTTCTGAGCTCCTGGTCCCTGCAGCCCCTGGCAGACACCCCTCTCTGAGGACCCCATGATGTATCTTCCTGCTTGGGGTCTCCTGGGGGGCTCCTCAGCCTTTTTTTTGCCTTACAGGCGTGGTTGGTGGCTTCCTGGCTGTGTCCCAGTGCAGATATTGGTGAGCTGACCTTTCTCTGGTCTGGGGTGAGGCCAGTCAGATGAACCTTCTGTTTTCTTCTGAAAGGAAACCATTGTTTGAGGAGGTGCTCTGGAAGGTTTGGGACGGGTGCAGAAGTTGAGATCCTTGGCTTCTCAGAACACCGGGACCCGAAAGTTAATCAGTTCCCTCCCAAGGCGCAGCTGTGAGGTAGTAGCTGTTGCCTGTGTGCAGTCCTTCGGTGCCCGTGCGGGATGGTGTTTGGTTGGGGGGTTGTGGCCATCAGGCATCACTTCAGATGGTGGATCTGAGACAGTTGTGGAGAATGCTGGGAGCTTTCTCTGACTCCACAAAGTTGGTTTGACCGACCTACGATGGTAAATATTTAAAGTTTCCATCATTATTTTTAAGTATCTTTGACATCACCCTAATTTCAGTCCTTTGTTCTGGCAGTTATCAGGGGCGGTTCCAGTTGTTCCCCAATTTCCTGTCTGTCAAGAATGTTCGTTCTCTTGAGAACAACAACGGCAACAAAAAAATTTTAACTTTTCTTTTGAGACCTAATGTGAAGTTCCTTTTTTTCCCTGGATCACATTAGTTACTTCCCTTCTCAACTCCAAAGGAACACAAAGAAACCACAGCTTAAGTATGGCTGTGCTTCAGACATTCCTTATTGAGTAATTGGTTTGGAAATTAAAATGCATTTGCCCATTAAAAATGGTTATTAGACTCCCACAAAGGGTATTTTAAAAGGATGATAAGGTAAGACTTTGCGAACTTTTATTACAGAAAAGTTGAAAGAATAGTGAAGCGGACACCTGTATGTTAACCACTTACTTAGAGTTCAGCATTTTGCCATATTTCCTTTCTCACCCTACCTGTTTGTCTGTCTACCTACTTTCTTTGCTGAAGTAGTTGAAATCAAGTTGCAGGCATTTTGCCCGTAAGTGCATCTACTGTGCATCTCTTGGGATTGACTTCCGCTACATAACCACAATACCATTATTACACCTGAGAAAATAAACAAAGTCTGTGATTCTGTCTAACCCAGTTTCCTCAATTGTCCTCAGTATCCTTTGTAGCTGCTTAAGATTTTTATTATTGTTTAAAATTTTGAACCAGGCTCCAATCGAGGTTTACTTAACTGCATTTGGTTATATTAATTCTAACAAAAGCTGGTTGAATGCACATTGAGCTAGGTACGGGGGAAGGAAAGGAACTGTCCTGGGCACAGACAGTATTTTGATATCTTTAGCTACTTGCTGCCTCCCAGTTTTCCTGTCTCACGCTTAAGGCCTGTCTCCAGATCCAGGGGTGCTCCTTGGGCACTGAGCTCTCCATTTCGGCACCACTCAAGGTGCAGCAGAACTTGTCCCGCGTTAGCAGACACCTCAGACAGCTGCATTTTTCACAGGGCCTCTTAGCCAGATGCATCTGTCATTCAGGGGTTCAGGCCCAGGCTTTGTTGATTTATGGGTGTTTTGCTGGGACAGCTGTTTGGGCCTCCATCTCTTCCCAAAGTGATCTTTGCTGCCCAAGAATCAGAGTTCTGTGCTCTTGGATTGTGGTCGCATTTCAAGGACTGTGACAACATAAAGGTAAATGGCCATAGGCATTGGGAGGGCTTTTGTGTCAGAGGTGGGTAGACTCTGAGCAGACAGGTTCTGTCTGGGTGCCCCCTCCCTGCCTGGTCACAGTGGTGGAGTGGGGGAGGGTGGGGCTGCAGCAGCTGTTTATGTGAGAGGGGTTTGGAAGCCGCCAGCTGCCTGAAGTGTCACTACAAAATTTAGTACTTACTTATATACTGACTTTCATTATTTTCCAATTTTTGTATAAGCTCATTTGTTGTTCTCTTCATACATTTTAAGCTTTTTAAGTTTATCTGGGCAAATGCTGTGTTTCAGTAACTGGCACTGTCGGGGATGATCTTAAAAGCTCCATGGCTTTGGTAATCTCTATGGTGAAAATAGGAATAATTTGGGTACATTTTTTTTGTAGAACTTGCTTTGGTTTCTCTTCTTTTGTTAGTGTAGGTCATTGATTTAAATGCTAACTTAATAAAGGAGGTCGTTCTGCATGAGCTGTAGGTCTGGTTGTGAGTACTGTCCTGAAACAAGGTCTGCCTGGGTTTTCATCCTGGCTCTTACAGCTTTTAACTGTGTGACCCTGGGCAAGTGGACACTCTCCTGAACTTCCGTTTCCTGTTGTCTAAAATGATGGTAGCCAGCTCATTGTTCGGACCATCTGAAACCCTTGTGATGTGGCCTAAACCCTGAGGGGGTCCAGGCAAATATATGAAATGTTTATGCAGTAACCTCAGTGGAACGGAGGTTGTAAACAGTCTCACTTTAGATCAGGACAGGCTTTGCTGCCAATGAGTCTGTCAGATTTGGTTTTGTTACCAAAGACCATGTGCCCAATGCTTCAAAAAATGGTGAAACTGGAAATATCAAAGTCTGGAGTAAGGAAAGGTTTATTCATAGGTGTAAGCCTTAGAGCTTCCTCAAATCCACCTCAAGAAAGCACAAAGTTCAGGCTTCTTTTATGCCAAGGGAAGGGAAAATGGGAGGGGCTGTTTATGTCAAAACTCCAGCCCCAAGCAGAATTCCTCTAGAGATTAGCATGTTTCAAGCCGGAGCTATTAGCCTGAAGGCCATGGGAACGATGCAGTCCTGGGCAAGATGTAGTCGGAGAGACTGAGCATTTCACTTTGTTGCAGTTTTGCTATGAAAATGAGTTTGTTTTTAGATAGTTTTGGATCTTGCCTTGGGGACACAGAAGGGTGGGCTTCTGTTTTTCTCTCCAGTCGCATCAACCCCGAGTGAATTGTAGATGGAGCTGTAGGCTGTTGGGAAAGTTGTGGCATTTTGAGAACCACAAAGGAAATGGGTACTGGCTCATAATTTTCATTTGAGCAAATTGTAGCCTTAGAGAGGTGAAGTAACTTGTTCAATATTGTGGAGGTAGCAGGTGGCAAAGCTGAATAAAGAAAAAACCTTTTAGAGAATGCATGTTGAGTGATCTTAGTAATCTAGACCAAAAATAGACTGCCCTTGGGTACTGTGATTTGAATGTTTACTAAAAAAATAAGGGCGTGTATATGTTTGTGTTTAAAAGTTCTTTTCCAACCAAACTTGATGTGTGTTATCAACTTACTAAGCAAGCTCCTTTCCCATCATAGAGTTGTTGGGTTGCTCTGCTGGGAAACCCTAGCTTCTGAGAATGCAAACCCTTTCCAGATGAAAAGGGAAGAAAAGTTATCAGAATCATCAAAGTGCTCTTGGCCTTGGTTGGAACAGAGCTGCTTGGGAGAAGTCACAAGGTCTCCTTATCTGGAGTCTCTGGTTATTACCATCGTTTCCTCGTTATTTTAGTAATCCTCAAGCGATGCATGCTGGGTTTGAGGGATGCCATTTCTGCAGCATTTCGTCTCAGCTCCTCTTGTTACCAGTCCAAAGCCCGTGTGCCCGGTGCTTCAAAAGGCCAATATTCAAAATGTCCGAGTTTGGAGTAAGGGAAGGTTTATTGATTGAGAAGATACCCAGTTGAGAAGATGAGGGCCTTAGAGGTTCCTCAGTTCCATCTTCAGAGAGTACGGAATTCAGGTTTCTTTTCTGTCAAGGGCAAGGAGAATGGGAGGGGCAAGAGGTGACAGATGAACTCAATCATCCGGGCGCCAGCAGCATTCAAGGCAGATTGAGCAATCTTTATATATCTTTGTTCGTGGTCCATTGACCTCTGCTGATGTGAGTTTGGTCTTGAGGTTCCCGAAAATTTTTGATAAACAATCATTATTTTGTACCTGTGACCCCACCTCTTCTGGAAAACCACCTTCTGTCTGGCAAGGGGCTGATGTTTTTCCAAAAACTCAAGGGTCCAGCAGAATTCCTCCAATAATTAGCATATCTATAGCAGGAACTATTTGTCTGAAGGTCGTGGCAAAAATGCAGGCTTGAATAAGATGGAGTCAGGGAGGCTGAACATTTCACTTTGCTACATTGTCACCATTGGAGTCAGTTGGAAATACAAGTAATACTTGGAATCAAGCAAGAAAATGGCTTTTGATTTTGGGGGGATGGGGATGACTTTTAACCATTCCTTATACTTCTTCCTCAGCTCTCTGCTGTCTTCAGTCTTTTTAATCTCACGTCTCCTTTTGTGACCATCTCAATGGCACCTTGGCAAAACTCACATATATATTGAGTCCTCAAAATATAGTGAATTAATCAACTAAACCTAGTACAGGCAATTAAATAAAGCAGCCTGGCTGGGGCAAGGGAAAACCCAGTGGATTTTTATAAATGCAGGCTCTTGTTGGACATTTTTTCCCTAGGAAGGTTGTAGAAGGGAATCCTTGTCAGCGAGAGCTGAGAACGCCTGTTTCCAAGGCTCTTGCTGCATGCACAAGATACTGGAGATGCGGTGATGGGCTTGTAGTTGAAGAGGCTGAGGTGACCCAGGCTGCAGTCTGCATAGGTGAGCTGTGGTTTGGGAGTTGGTAGGGAGGTCAGAGATGGTGGACAAATGGTAGAGTTTTTTGGTTCATCCCGTATACTGCTTTGAATACTGGTATTGGGCATTTTCAAAACATATTCTACTTCTCACTCTTCTAATTGGAACCCATTGTTTTGAAATTTGAGATCATTTAAGCTGTGAAATATGAGAGCAAATGAGCATTACATTTTAATAGAAAAGTAGCTAAATGTTGAGATATTGTTGGAAAAAAATAATTGAAATATACCTTAAACAGGCATTTGTAGTTGGGTAGTGTTCTGTTGCAAGCCCTGTTTTGCGTATTGTAAAACAAAAACCTTCATAGCTGAAAGTTTTTCTGAAAGAAAGGGTTTATTGGGCCAGAAAAAGGACCAGGTCCTGGGACATGCAATGTAATCCCTCAGCAGCAGGGCTAAGTGGAGAAGACAAATGTGTCCCCCGTTCTGAGGCTGACTCGTTTATCAATGAGTTTGGGGAAAAAAAGATGTAGGCTGTTTTAAAAGAATTTCTATTGGCTGTGGATTGAGGGGTGGGTAGGTGGGAGAAGGTGAAGCAGAGAAAGTTCTGGGACAGATGAATAGTCCGCAAGGAAGTGGTAGGGGAATGCAAGAATTAAAGATTTTAGCTTCAGTCATAGTTGATAGGTTTAAGTGAGTGATGCATGTGGAAAGCTGTTATTCCGAGAACAGGAATGCTTGACCACAAGACTCCAGGAGGTCAATAAGCAATTCAGCCTTGTGCCCCAGGGGGTCTGCAAGGGATGGAGATGGTGTCCGAGCCACTGTGTTCCAGGAAGGGAAAAGAGAAAGAATTGCAAAAGAGAAAGAATTGTTAAGCAACAGATAAATATTAGGGAAATTGCAGCTGGACTGCAACCCTTACCCAATTAACTTTTTTTCCAAACCTCTTATCTACCCTTTCTTCTGCTTAAAAAAAAGTCAGCTTGAGATGAAGTGTTAAGATGGTTTTTGAGGGTACATAACCCGCCGTCTTCTCAGATTGCTGGCATCTGGATAAAGCTCCCATAAAGATTCAATCCCTCTCTCTACTTACTGGCTCTGGGAGTGACAGGCAGTATAAATGCTGACTTTTCTGGATTCAAAAGAAGTATTTAATGCCAATGGATTTGTTGTTGGCAACAGTCAGGAAAGTTCATGCCTAAGCAAGATGTGGTGGCATCTGGTGGCAACTGTTCATTTTAGAAAAGAGTAGAAATAGTTCCCTGGAAGTCGATTCAAAGGTTCAGCATACGTTTAGGGAATGTGACTAGCTTTTCCTTGGTTAAGCCTATGGCTCTATTAATTCATTAACTTGCCTTAACTCTTCCTCCGACCCTCCTGCTCTAATTTAATTGAGGATATTGCAGAATTTTTCTTATCGATGCGCAGACACCTAGGCTTTGAGAAGGTAAGAGGAAGTGGTGTATGAGCAGGCAGAATCCAGACTGACTGGTATGAATGTAAGCATGGCTGCCTTGGGAAGCTTGCTTTACCTTTCTGTGTCTCCTAATCCGTCTGTAACATGGGAATAATACCATGTCATAGGTTTATTGTGAAGATTCAATGCTTAGTATAGTGCCGGCCCATGAATCTCCATAAACATGGTAGTTATTGTGAATAGTAGCAAGAGTAATAAAGACTCACAGCATACTTCACTTGCTTCTGGAACCATCTCACCCCAAACCATTCCCTTTCTTAACACTGGCTTGGCCTGCTTTCATCTGACCCTTATAATTGGTCCCTTATTGTCCTGGGCTTTCCAGCTCCCGTGGCCTTCCCTGCATGAGTTAGCTCAATTGGAGATTTGGGGCGCACAGCTCAGCTGTGCCCCAGTGCCTTTGCACAGTCTTTTCACGGGCCCCTCCCATTCCTTCAGTCTCTGCGTAGCTCGCTGGGTCCACAAGCCCTCTTCTGTCCTGGCTGCCCTAGCTCTCAACAGAGGCCATCTCTTCTTATAGGTTAAGAGAAAATAGAGGACATGGGCCCCTGTTCTCTCACCTTCTTCTGGTCACTACGAAAGACTCTAACTGATCACCCTGCTTTAGGAACAAGTGTCTTTTCTTTCTTTCTATTAAGTGTTCCATCCATGATCATCTCCTCTGGCTTTCTCAGGGTTATTATCACTCCCTAGATCCTCTCAGATGCTCCTCTTTGCTCTTTCTGCATATAAATACTTTGGTTTTAGTCACTTCAACAACAACAAAGCTCCAAACCAAATTCTTTCCCCTAATCTGAGGGTAAATCCCTCTTCCCTCTTTGCTCATACTTGACTTCCAGAAAAGAGTGAATGGAGCCCCATCTCCATTCCCGAACTCAGGGACTCCAGTCTTACCTTCCCTTCTATTGAAAAACTGCCCCCTCCAAGGCCACGAGGATCTCCCGTGAATTGTTTTTCCTTCCTATTTTATTTAAAAATTTGTTTATTCATTTTACGTATGTATGTATGTATGTGTGTATTTTAGGATTTGAAGTTTACTTCAAGAAATGACAGAGAAACAGATAGGGAGTAAAACACAACAGGGGAAAAGTAAAAAAATTCACACAAGTTGCATCCTAAATTAGAAACCACGGGCTTCTCACGTGTTCTTAGAATCATCGCGGTGGCCTCATTTGTCTGAGCTCTCCATTCCTTTTCTATAAAGGTACTTCTTAGGCTCTTTCTCTTTCCTTTTCATCGCGGTAAGAACACTCGGTGTGGGATTTGCACTCTTCACAAATTTCGAGGTGCAAAGCACGGTACTGTTAGCTGTAGACAGTGTTGTACAGCGGGTCTCTAGAACTTCCTCGTCTTGCATAACAGGAACTCTATGCCCACAGGAACGACAACTTCCCATTTCCTTCTCCCCTGCACCTGGCAGCATGATATCCTCTGCTTCTAAAAGTCTGCCCATTTCACTTCCTCACTTACGTGGAATCAGGCAGGGCATGTCCTCCTGTGACTGGTGTATTTCACTCAGCACAGTGTCCTCCAGGTTCATCCTGCTGTCACCTGTGACAGCATTTCTTTCTTTTTTCAGGTATAGTAGGACTTGATTGTATGCATGCACCACATTTTTTAAATCCATATATTCACTGATGAGCAGTTAGGCTGTTTCTATAACTTGACTGTCTTGAATAATGCTGCATGGAACTTGGCATTGGGGCTGTCTTTGAAAGTATCCTGACTTCAGTTCTTTTGGATAATTACCCAGACAGGGGACTGTTAGGTCATGTGGTCATTCTTTTTTTAATTTTTGAGGAACCTTTATGCTTTTTTTCCATCATGGCTGCACTATTTTACATTTCCTTCCTATTTTAGTTGTTCTCTCTTGCAGTGTTTGACCCAGCTGACTGCTCATTCCTTCTGGAAAGTCCTTCCTTTGTGTCCTAGGGTAGCACCCTGGCTTCTCTCTTCTTCTGCTTCCTTATGCAGTAGATCCAGTTGCTCAATGGATATTTCCATCTGAATGTCCCCCTGTTTACCTCTGTCTCCACATGCCCGAAACTGAACTCGTGATACTGTCTTCTCCATGCCAAGTATAGTAGTTTGCTGGAGCTGCTGTAACAAAGTACAAGAGAGTGGGTGGCTTAAAATAGAGAAATGGATTGTCTCAGTTCTGGAGGCTAGAAATCCAAGATCTGGGTTGGCAGAGTTGTTTCCTTGTGAGGGCTGTGAGGAGGGATCTCTTTCATGCCTTTCTCCTAGCCTTTCGTGGTTTGCGGGTAGTCTTTGGCATTTTTTGGCTTGTAGAAGTGTCACCCTGATTTCTGCCTTTTATGTTCATGTGGTGTTTTTCCCTGTGTGGATGTCTGTCTCAAGTTTCTCCTTTTCATAATGATGCCAATCATATGGAATTAGGGTCCACTGTAGTGACCCCCTTTTAACTTGATTACCATGGTAAAGATCCTATCTCCTAATGAGGTCACATTCCAAGACCCTTGGGGTTAGGACTCCAATGTACGAAATGGGGGGGGAGGGAGGAAAATTCAGCCTATGACACCAAGCAAAACTTTTTTCCAGATGTTTCTCATCTCAATGAATGGAACCAATGTCCACTGTGTTGCTCAGGCAGAAATGCGGGCATCATCTTTTTCATTGTGCCCTTACATTAACTGGGGTTCAGAGCTCACAAAAATTTGAAACAAAATTTTGGGATAGGAACCATAGCCTCCAACAGGTTTGCAAAAAGGTAAAGACATTTACTTGCAAAGGTCTGACAACTTCATCTCTGTACCTTCTTTTTTTAAGTATTGACCACCTTGGTACAAAAGTAATACATTTGTACAAATTATAGAAAACTACAGAAAAGTATACAATTAAAATGTAAAATTATCCTATTAGCCAAATAACCAGACTTACTTAATATTTTGATTTTTTTTTTGTATATTTTATACCTTTAAGCATTTTGTTTTTACTAGTTGGGTCATACTCTATGTAAGATTTTGAATCTAACTTACAGAATTCAACATTTGATCTCTCGTGTTTCCCCGTATCTTCACACCACCTTCATAAATAGGTTTAAATGGTGCGTTTTATTTCATCCAATGGTAGACTATGACTGACTTAGATATTCTTGAAATTCCATTGTCAAATGTGAAGGTACTGCCACTTTTTGACTTTTATAAATAATGCTGCAACAACCTTTGCTATTAATTTGTACTCAAATAACTAATTTGTTCATAATTCAGATATGATTCAGCTGGGGATGAAGGAGAAAGGTAGACACAGTGCCTTTAAGCGAATTATTAGTGTGAATTGAAGGAAAGCTAAATTTCCCTAAGTGAACAAATAACTTGGGCATTATCTGTGGCTAGTTACTGCATTTTGCCGTGTATAATGTGCACCCACATTTTTGGCCCATTTACAATACCTATTATATATCATAACTACCTGTGTATAATGTGCACCCTTATTTTTCCCTAAAAAATTTGGGCAAAAAAGTGTATGTTATACATGGCAAAATACAGATACTTTGCAATTTAAAATTTATTCTTCATTGAATTGCTGAGGTAGATCACAGTAGTTCTCTAGTCAACATTTTGCTTTTTAGTGATTCTTTATACATCATCTATAATGGGCTGTCCAATAGAACTTTTGGGTGGATGGAAATATTCTTTATCTGGTCTGTCCCCTATGGTAGCCGATTAGCCACATATGACTATCAAACACTTGAAATATGGTTAGTGCAACCAAGGAACTGAATTTTTAATTTTATCTGGTTTTAATTAAGTTTAAGTAACTATTCGTGGCTGGTGGCTACCATATTGCATAGTGTCATTCTATCAAGATGATGACTGGACACTTTTGTAGTGCTTTGCCTTTCCCTAAATGCTATTCTAAGTGCTTACCTTATTAATATATTTAATCCTCACAATGACTCCATGAGGTAGTCTTCCAGTTACTAGTGCTATAGAACAAATTATCCTTAAGCTTAGTGCCTTAAAACAACAGCAGTCATTTATTTTGCTTAGGAATCTATAATTTGGGCTGGTTTCATCAGAAACAGCTTATCTTTGTTCCATGGAGCATCATATGGGGCTATAAGATCTTCTAAGATGGCTCAAGTACATGATTGGCAAATTGATGACTGAAACTGACAAAGGATCACTTCCAACATACTCTATTGGCCAGGCAACACACAGTATATATTCAAGGGGAGGAGATATAGACCCTACATCTCCATGGGAGCTGTATCTAACAATGGATCCATGTTTTAAAATAATATAGAAAGACCCTGGCTGGTGTGGCTCAGTGGATTGAGCACAGGCCTGTGAACTGAAAGGTCGCTGGGTTGATTCCTGATCAGGGCACATGCCTGGGTTTCAGGCCAGATCCTCAGTTGGGGGCATGTGCAAGGCAAACCAACCTATGCTTCTCTCACACATCAATGTTTCTCTCCCTTTCTTTCTTCCTTCCTTCCCCCTCTCTAAAAAAAAAATGAATAAAATCTTTAAAAAAATAAATAAAATCATCATAGAAAGATACAGTCATTTTGACTCCATTTTACATATAAGGAAATAGAACACAGAGCATTTAAATAACTGGCCCGAGGTGACAAGCCCAGTCAGTGGCCATGCTGTTATTTATGCCAAACAGTCTTGACCTTTTAACCTCAGTGCCTCCATTGCATCTCTCTATAATTCATGTTTCACTCATTTACATTTATGTCTTCTCCAGTTTTTCATGGTAGAATAATTTTGATATTATGACTGATACACGTTTGTCACAAGCACTGTAAATATGTGGTATCTGCAAGGGTTCGCTAGATGACAAATTAGCGGTAGAGACCCACTCTCGACCACCTGATTCAGGAGGAGCTGTTTGGCTCCACTTCTCAGTGCCTCTGCTTTCATCTCTGCTTCCTCCTGCTCCCAGAGTTTGTTATCACTTCTGGATCGAAACAGAGCATGATCCTGAATAAAATCCTCTCAGTTTTAGCATCTTGCCTGCTTTACCTACTCCTAGTGTATGGAATGAGTGTTAGTGAAAAGGAATCAGTACATAAAACTTATTTAGAATTATAATTCTTTTGATTCTTAGAAGAGAAATCAGTAAAAACATAGGTTGAAAATACAGGTTAAAAATATATCCATTATCCAAAATTCTAGAGGTTGCCTGATAGTGAATGCAGCCATATGCAAACCTAGGAAAACAGCAATTTCCTTTCATGTTCAAGTTCAATGATAATGGATATTTCTACATGAGAGATAGCCAGCCCTTTGTTCTATGCCCCCTGGTTTGCAAATTAGGCTGCTGTCTGATACTGTTTGCCGCAGTGATGAAATGTGGTCGTTCCACATCAGGTTCTGTCCCCATGTAGTCCTTATGATGCTGATTCTTTTTCACCAAAATACTCTTGAATTAAATGTCTCTAGCTTTCTAATGTCTGGGTTTCTTAAGCAACATGTACAAATCTTTTTGATGTAGAAAACCTCATTTTTATCACTTCATCATCTGAGTATTCCAGATAATGAGACTTCATTTCAATCAAAGCCCATATTTTTCTTCAGTTCTCATCCTACCTGATGCCCTCTGATAATTCTCTCCGAGTTTTGTATCTGTGAACTGGTACTTTGGTACTTTGCTGATTTTCTACATAGTCGGTTCTTTCTCTGTTATGATTTTTAGGATTTATTTATTTATTTATTTTTAGAGAGAGGGGAAGAGAAGGAGAAAGAGGGAGAGAAACATCAATGTGTGGTTGCCTCTCACACACCCCCTACTGGGGACCTGGCCCACAACCCAAGCATATACCCTGATTGGGAATCAAACCGACCACCCTTTGGTTCCCAGTTCAGCACTTAATCCACTGAGCCACACCAGCCAGGGCTCTTTCTCTGTTATCTTAATTGGCTATATCTTACCTAGGTTACTTAGTTTCCTAGGTAGGAGGCTAACTTGCATCCCATTGGCCTGCCCAGATATCTGACTGCCTCTGGTGTATGTCCATGTGATACTTTGTTATGTCTAAAAGGAAATTTATTCTTTTCTCCAAAAGATGCTCCCTTCTCAGCTGCCCTTTTCTGAAGTCATTATACAGGTCCCCACAGTCATTTTTCCTCCTGGTGCCCCATGTCTGTCTTCCACAGCATTTCTCCCACTCTGTCATGATCTGCTCACGTGTGGACTTATTTAGTGGCTGTTTCCGACGCTACCTGACAAGTTCCAAGATGGCACTGCCCATGTTATGTTATTCATCACTCTCTCTCCCCAGCTCCCAGAATGGAGCTTTTCACATAAAGGGCATGCCATAAATGTTAACTTGGATCACTGAATGAATAAACAAATGCATATGCTTTCATTGTTACGCCTGGGCACCCCTGGGCCAAAATCTTCATGCCATCCTGGACTTTCCCCTTTTTCTTACTCAACATCTGCCAGTTAACTAAATCCTTGTAGGAAGCTCCGTGAGACAAGGTTCTTTGTTCTTCTTGCCCAGTGACATATCACAAATGCCTCCAATGGTGCTTGGCCTTGACTGTGTTACAGAAATGGTTCTAAATGTTTTACGTGTGTTAATTTATTTCCTCTTCATGACAACCCTGGCAGGTGGGTAGGTGCTGTTAGTATGCCCATTTCACACTGAAGCTGAGGCATCGTTTTTGTCATTGTTCAGTGTCACACAGCTGCTAAGAGGTGGGATCAGAACTTGAATCCACGTCATCTGAGTCTGTGCTGACAATGCTACTCAGTGATTATGTGTTTACTCTGTGCTGGACGCTTTGCTGCTTTTATTCTGTGCTGAAGGAGCAGAAGACGGCTTTGGAGAGGTTTTAAAAAAAATGATCCAGGTTGGGACGCAGCTAATGAGTAGCAGGGACAGGATGGCACTGTGTTAGCCCAAGCAAACTGGGCCCTCACCCTGTGGGCCTGAACTTGCAGACCCGCCAGTGTCTGTGTGGCCCGTGGTTTGGGGAGCAGACTGGGATTTAACACGAACACTCCCCCGGGTGGTTGGGTTTTCCGTGCTTCCTGCGGACATCTAACGCAGCCATGCATGTTCCTCCCGCAGACCACGGTGGCAGCCGCACACTGCACTCCAGAGCAGAGACGACAGCGTCGCCCACTGACAATGCTAAGAACGGACACCCTGAGTATATTGCGTATGCCCTTGTCCCTGTGTTCTTCATCATGGGTCTCTTCGGTGTCCTCATCTGCCACCTGCTTAAGAAGAAAGGCTATCGTTGTACGACAGAAGCCGAGCAAGATGTGGAAGAGGAAAAAGTTGAGAAGATAGGTGAATAATCTCGATTCTTTTTTTTTTTAAAAGGTCTTGTGTCCACTTTTTTATTACTATTTAAGATTTTATTTATTTAGTTTTAGAGAGAGGGGAAAGGAGGGAGAAAGAGGAGGGAAACATGACATGTGAGAGAAACAGCAATCGGTTGCCTCTCTCACGCCCCCAAATGGGGACCTGGCCTGCAACCCAGGCATGTGCCCTGCCTGAGAATTGAACTCTCAGCCTTTCGGTTTACAGGCTGGCACTCAGTCCACTGAGCCACACCAGCCGGGGCTGGATTCTTTTTATGAGAGTATAAGTGGGGATGATTTTTAAATAAGAAACCAGTCGTTTCCATCTCTGTGAAGGAAAATGACCCATGTCAACAGCAGATGATGTGGTACAGTGTCAGTATGGACTGCACAGTAACCACACTCAGTGTTTGAAACCTGGCTTTCATTTATTGAATACCTACCAGGTAATTACTCTTACTTGCCTTGGGACCCTGGGCAAGTTACATGTACTTTGAACCTCTGCTGTGTATAATTTAACTAAAATTTAATTTTAATTAATTTAGTGCTGATTTAATTACATTTTTATTTCATTTATATGAGTGTAGTCACCTCATCGGATTACTGTGAAATTTGGAGAGAAGATACATGTAGTGTTGGGCATGGATGGTCACTCAGAAATACCAATTTTTACTACTATTTTTGAATTAGATTCTAATTAAAATGATGGGAAAAGTCAATGGATCTCGCCATTTTGAGGCTATTACTTTTGCTAAGGGAGTTTTCCTTAAATCTGCGAGACTGGAGTTTATGTTGTTTAAATTAATGATTTGTGAATAGTGCAGTGTAAGAATGGCAAAAAACTGCCTTAGTAATAACTTTAGGATGACTCACCTTTTACTCTTAACATGAGATCATTCGATAGTGTTTTGAAAAACCTAAGAGATGACACTCTGTTTTCTCCATGCATGTTCTTTATAACCATCCTGACTTGGGTTTTGGGGAGTTGTAGATACCTCTCCACATCCCTTTCAGCTTCTCAGAGGGCAGTTTTTGCAGAAGGTGACATTTGGCATAAGTAGATCACCTTTCAAGCCAACTCCAGGGGTGGAGTTGGGGGAGCTTCCTCATTTCTTGCCAGCTTGCTGGCCTGTTGGCTTTTCTTACCCCCACTGACCTTTGAGGCAGAGAGAGAACACGGTTGCAGGATGAGTCATGTGTGTAGCTTATGAGCAAACCAAAGCTGAGTGTTTGTCAACAGAAAGCAGAGCCTGCCCCTCTCCTTTCTAGACTCTGTAGGTTGGCTCAGCAGTCAGCATTTGCACTGTCCGAGCAAACATGCATATTCACGGAGGAGGAAATATCTGTGACAGAGAAGACACTTTTCCAGATACACAGGTAGACCATCACACACCTTGATTCCTTCTCTGTGAACTAGGATGGGATGTATCAACCTCCCTCTTTTTTGTTTTTGTTCTTTTTTAAATTTTATCTACTTATTTACTTAAGAGAGGGGAAAGGGAGGAAGACAGAGAGGAAGAGAAACATTGGTGTATAGAGAAGCATTGATTGGCTGTCTCTTGCACACCCCCAACCAGGGACCTGGCCCACAACCCAGGCATGTGCCCTGACCAGGAGTTGAACCGGTGACCTTTTGGGCTGCAAGATGACGCCCAACCCACTAAGCCACACCATTCAGGGCCCTTCCTGTTTGATTGAAACAAATTATACAGACAGGTTTCAGAGTACAGGTATAATTTTTTTTTCAAAGACAACCACATATGCAGAGTCTCCCAAAGTAAACTGACTTTGTGAGAAAATAACCATGGCCAAAATTTAGATCATTTGGAGAGATATTTAAAAGAGAGTCTTTTAGACATGGATGGGTATTATGTTACCCAATTAAAAAAAGAAATTAATATCCTATGTTTATATAATTCATCTGCAATTAAAATAGTCCAAGAAGAAATTTTTTTTTTCAATTCGCTTTCTTCCATTACCCCCAAAGGTCTAATGAAGTGCTGAGAGAGATATTAGTGCTATGGACTGAGTCTTGGAGAGTGAGCGCTGTTGGGACTTGAGAAGAGACTGATGGACAACTCTGACACTTTTTATGTCTGTTGGGGCAAGGAAGTCACGCGGGCTGTGCACCAGGCAGTTTGGGGCTGAAGGAAGAAAGCTGGGTTTCTTAGCATGAGGGCTGATTGGCTGAGTTTTCTGGAGACTGCTCAGTGAGGTCTTGGGCTCTGAAACTAATGTCTCATTGACTTGATGCAGGTGACCAAATGTAACCCCTTGTCCCCTCCCCTTTCTCTTTCAGAGTTGAATGACAGTATAAATGAAAACAGTGACACCGTTGGGCAGATTGTCCACTACATCATGAAAAATGAAGGTATGGCTGTTTTAGTGCTTCAGGACAATTCACTACTCATAGGTTTTATTAGCAACCTGCTTGGAAGGGTCAGGATTTGTATGGACTCTCCTGTCGATTTTCTGAAGTTATTGGCAGCACTTTTTACCTAACTCAGCTTCCAGCGTTGTCCCACCACAGGCGTTTCAAATCAGTGAGTTTTCTAAGGGTCTGACAGTCTGAGGGGCGCGGAGTCAGCCCTGGAGGTGACGGCTTGCCTTCGAATCCTGGCCTCGCCTCAGTTTGGGGAAAGTCACATTACTTCAGTTCCTCGTCTGTGAAATGAAGTGATAATGACATCCACGTTGTTGTGACATACTGAACATAAAGTACTTAGTACGATGGCTCTCAAATATCATCTGCTCCTTTTTTGCGCTTTAAAAAAGTTATGGTAAAATACACAGAATGTGGAATTTACTGTTTTCTATTCATTTTAACGTGCATAATTCGCTGGCCTTAAGTACGTTCATGGTGTTGTACAGCTGTCACCACTCTCTGGTTCTAGAACTTTGTCATCATCCCAAACTGAAACTCTGTGCCCATTGAGCAGTCACTGCCCGTTCTCCGTCCCCTTCCCTGACCATCCGCCCGCCTCCACCAGTCTGCTCTCTGTCTCTGTGGAGTTGTCTGTTCCATGATCCGTGCTTACAAGTAGAAACTTTTTAAAAGTTTAACCTTTATCGATTTAAGCGTTCTCCCTCTGAGATGTATTCTAAACCCCCCATCTTCTTAACGGAGGGTTCATTTAATCTCGATTAGATGCGTTATGGTCATTGCTCTGAATGCCTCTGAACACTGGTTATTGTCACTATAGAGTGATTTCAGGCCCGCAGTGCCTTTTGAGGTTTGTGCAGCTCCTGGCCCACATACCCAATTGCTGCAGATACTTTGAGTTCTCATGAGAATTGAAAAGAAAATGTTTCCCTTGGGCGCTGACTTTGCTTGTCAGTGCTTAATCACGTGGTGTGCACCAAGGCAATGGAGCCGTTTGTCCAGAAGCTGAAATACCTCGGTATTGCTCAGTAAATACCTTTTCTTCTGCCCCGGCCCTTCCCTGGGGATCTGCCACCCCCTTATCCTCACTATCAACAAGAGCACCTGCCTGGCCCAGGCTATTGGTCCATTTTTTTGACTTGGAGAAAGCCATTTCATAGGGTTCAGCATAATTTATATTGTTCTTTACATAGTGTACTTTATGTATTTGACATAGATCTAGATGTTTTATGTACATAATTTCATTTAATCCTCAAAATATCTCTAAAGTTAGTATTATCTCCATCTCAGAGAGGAAGAAACAAAGGGTCCAGGTGCTGAGTTCACGTGGCTGGTGAGCAGCCTCGTTCTATCTGGACTGCTCTCACACGTACAACATCGCCTCTGCTTTCTTCTAATTTGTAACTTTCAGTTTCTACAGGATGTAAAAGCAGATAACCAAATTTAATAGAGTGGTTTTTAAAATAAGAACAAAAACCCCAGAACACTTGGGTTTTGATCTGTCTTCCAGAGATCTTCCTTCGGGGAACAATATTGGACAATGCTCTTCTTGAGCTCATTTCTTTCACGGAGAAAAGTGGTTTTTAATTTGCACAAACAATATACAAATATGTGCTTGGCACAGGAGCTTCAGCTGTGACAGAAGTGCATTGAATAAGGTGGGGACAGTCCTTCATTGCTCCTGTGCCGTGCATTCCCAGCTGCCTCCCACGGCTGTGGGGAGCTTGGTGGCCTTTGGGACCTGGGCTTCTGAGAGCTGAGCAGCTCCCAAGTTAGAGAGAGCTGGGTGAGGGGCTGAATCGATCAAAGCAGGTCACCTGTGGAAGCGGTGCCAGGGGCTGAATGCTTAAGTATAAGTTCATGGTGCGCACTGAGTGTTTGCTAGGTGTTGGGCCTGTTCTGAGGGCTTTGCAGGGACTTACAACCCTACGATTCAGATACCTTCTTCCCATTTTACAGTTGAGAGACTGAGGCCCATGCTGCTTAACTAACTTGCTGACAAGACATGGAGCTGAGACAGGGGCTCCAGCGTCTGACTCCTGAGCCCTCACTTCACCACTTGTGGTTACTGCCGCTTTTGTGGAGGAGGAGAGAGGGATGGTAAATTTCCTCCTTTCAGAGGGTTCAAGTATACAGCTGGGGTAGTTTATAAAACTCTAGAAACATTAATACATTAAATTCTCAGAACTGCCTGATGAGGCAGGCCCTGTTACCACCTCATTTTGCAGATGGGGCAGCCGAGGCCCAGAGGGCAAGGAACTTGCCCAAGGTCTCACAGCCAGTGTGTGGCAGGACGGTGCCAGCACAGCCAGGGAGCACTTGGTCCCTGAAGCAAGCAAGCATCCTAATAAGTTCCACACCTCCCACACTCACAGGCAAATAAGCCTGTTCCTTTCTTTTTTAATCCTGTCCTTTCCCCGTTGGAGGGTAGCCTTTGTGTTTCAGTTGTGCTGGTTCCCGGCAGGCCTGTTAGAGCGATACCCAAGGCGCTGTGTCCACTCTTTCTCCTCTGCTCCGCTCTGTCTGATTCTTTACCCTCTTCTCCTGTCCATGCCTTCATCTGTCTGCCTGGGATTTGGCCGGGGACTTGTGAGCGAGGGTGGGGATCCTGATCCTTTGTGTAGCCCTTGGTCCTCCTTGGCCACCAGCAGACATCTGGTCCCTACATCCCCCTTTTCCAGCTGTGGCCCTCTCTAGCTTCCAACCTGCACCCAAACCACAGCTGGGTGGATTAGTTACATACCTGGGTCTCTTACCAGGTATAACCTAGCTTTTTCAGTTTGTCTTTGAGATGTAAATATTCTATAGAACAAATCTAATAACTTTTCTTTTATCTCTGTCATTAAGAGACATTGCACTTACTATCAATTTAGACCTCTCTGCTGGCATTAATTTAATGTTATAATTCTTTTTAATTGTAAGCACACCACAGTATAACCTTTTAAAATAGAAAAAAAAAAGGAATAAAATTAAGGACAACTCATGCGTTACCATTTTCCCATGTTTATTGAGGTTTTCTTTGTCTATATTTCATATTTTAAAACATTTGCAATTGTGATGTGTGACTAGTCTTCTGCTTTGCATTTTTAATTTGGCTAATGGGGTCATATTTCACCTGTACTCATGTCAACAGTCTTACGTTTATGGTTTAAACAGAATATGTCTTGAGTGTTGCAGATCAGGTTAGTTTAGATAAGTATCTCTGGAAGGATGAATTTATCAGCTGACCTGAGCACTGATTATTTTCCTCCTAATCTCAAGTCTTGGACTAACTACAGTGCCACCTTTAATTTTTCTTTCTAAGTGAAGCTGAATTGATGAGTGTTTGCAAGGTCATTTTTTCTTGTTTGTTTGTTTGCTTTTTTTTTTTTTTGCATTGTATGGAGTTTGGACAATACCTGCAACTCCACAGCTGAGCTTCCATTCCAGGCCCCTCAGCTGTCTGCTGTGGTAATAGGAGCATCGCAGTTGTTCTCCAGGTGCCCCTGATTATTCACACCAGGCAGAGGGACCGCTGCACGAAGTTCTTACTGCAGTGTGTGTTATGGCAAAAGGGATTCCTTTATAAACTCTCGCAGGCCTCTGAAATTTGCTGTGATGATTCTGTAAACACCCTGTCAACTACTGAATTATTGTTCATTGGGGTGGAGTCCCGGAGGAGTAGGAAGAACATCGGGGTGAAATAGAGTCAGAGACCAGGGTTGTGTCAACGTCTGTCACTACCTGTGTGACTCTGGCCAGCCAGTTAGAACCTTTAGGCTTCAGTCTCTGTATTTGTAAAACAGGGGTCATAATTCTACCTGCTGCCAGCGTTGTCGGGAGGGTCCAATGTGGTGAGGTCTGGAAAGCTTTCAGCCCGTGCCGGGCACATCCAGGTGCTCTGCCTTCACTGGTGGCCGCAGCAGTTCTTGTTCGGGAGATCTGCCTTGATTGTAAGAAAAAACCGTGTAGAGAATAGTAGTGGGAGAGAAAACAGGGCTTTTTTCTCTGCTTGCCCGATTTTGATTGCTTTATGCATATTATCAGGCAGAAAGTCAGGAAAGAAGAGAGGGAGATTTTCCTGGAAATTACTGCCCATGAAAAAATTTCCCGTGTTCTCGACTGGCTTTCTCTTCCCGGTGACTCACTCCCCCTGCTCTCTGGAAGCCCATGAAGGGGGGCTGTGTTGACAGAACGTTGACAAGTCTAAGAGAAGCCATCCTTTATGGCTTGTTGGGGATATGAGTACTGTGCAAGGAGGAGCGGTATATTCAATAGGATTTAATCAGATTATTGCTCTTCCACAGTAATTTTACCACCAAATTAAATCATATGTGCAAGTCCTAATGGTGGCATTAGAAAGTTTCCTCATCACAGGAAACCAGAAATGTTCCCAAGGCACAGGTTGCTGAAGTTCACTGCCTGGTATAGACTGGAAGTTAGACTAGAGATGAGAGAGAGCGCGCGTGAGAGCATGTGTGTTTGTGTGTGTGTGTGTGTGTGTGTGTGTGTTCATCCCACACACCAAACCTCCTCAGACAGGCTGGGTGTGGATGATTTTGCACAGAAGCGTGTGTCTACTCTGAAAGATTTCACTCATGGTAAACAAAGAGGCTGTTTACTAATTATTTCTAGGAGTTAAGGGTGAGGTACTGGAGTACATGAGTACATGAGAAACAACACAAGTCTATAAAAAATAAGTTTTAGTAATGACTTTAATATATTTTAATAATCTTCCTGGGATCATTTTATAATTTCATGTTTTTAAAGAAGGTTATCATTATACAGGTGATTCATTTTCTCAGAAGACTATTAAAACTTTTGTTTTGAAAACCTCATTCTTATAAGTGAGTGCTATTAGTGCTGTTTTTGTCCTCATACCTTTTTTTGTGGTGTTTTTTCCTCTTTCCTGTTTATAGTTTTAAGTATGGTAAATTATGGCAGAGGAGAAGTGTCAACTGGCAAATTATAGTGTATTCACTAAACTCTTTATTTGAATGAAAATTGTTTTTATGAATCTTTAATATTAGTCAAAGGGTAAAATGAGTGACATCACTAAAATATACTTAAATTTGTCTCTCAGAGGGTAATGTGCCATCTTTGTTGTGTGGGAGAAGGTACTAACGATGTAGTTTAGGACTTTTTTGTCAGGACATGAGACTTATTTAGAGCAAAATTGTGTTTGGGAATGCATTAGGACATCTTTACAGATAGTCATGAAGGGCAAAAATATGTTTCTTTTAGAAAAGAATGGTATGTTGTATTAAAACATACATATTTTTAAAAACCCATGTATTCACAAGGGTTCTCATGGGGTGAAAATTAGATTGTAGGGGCAAAAAGCTTAATATTTGTATATAAAACACAGATATACATGCAGTACATTAAAAGGTATATCTGTAGTGCTATAATTTCATGGGAAGGTGACTAGGAAAAAAAATGTCAAAAAAGATTCCCAGGTGGGGCAACAGTGGGGAAAAAAAAATTGAGAAACACCATATAAACCCTTCACTGTTAATGTGTAAAAGCAGCAGTTAGAACCAGAGTAAATTTTCCTCCAGTACAGGGGGTCATTTGAGATGTTAACCATTAAGTGTTAGCGTTGTTAGCCCACATGGTAAATGGTGACTTTTTATTCTTTTACCCTGAGAGCATTTGTTGTGGCTCATCATGAGAAGAGTGCTTTAAAATCCATGGACAGGTTAGGACTCAGTAATAACGCATGGCCTTGCTGGTTAAGTATCCAAGAGAAACTTGAGCATCCCCTTCAGTCTTTTATCCTTGGGAGGCTGGCCACTCACTGTAGAAGAGGCGAGAGAACGGTGTGCCTGTGACCGAGGCTGAGGCGGGGACCCCAGAAGCTTAGATTCAGTTTGCTTTTGTTGACAGCCATATACAAAACAGATTAAAAAAAAGACATTAGGAGTATAATTTAACTTGGTCCATATTAGGTAACTTCTATGTGTGACCAACCCTTGGAATTTTAAATCACCTGGCCTGAGTTAAGGTCCTGTGTGGGCAGGAAGCAGAGGGAAGCCAAATAGCTCACATGGAATATTATATGTGGGATGAACTTGCTACTACATGGGTATCCAGAGTTTAGAGGTAATTATTTGGGCACACAGAAATCATTGGCATCCAAGTCTCTTAAGACATAGCTTTTATTACATACTTAGTCAAGTGAGCTAAATGCCTTGGAGCATTGGAGAGGAGGAAGAAATATCTCCTATGTTACAGTGTAATGATGTGTAGGAAGCAGAGCTCCGTGTTGGACCCGCTTTCCTCTGTGTAGATTCTCTGCCGCTCAATACTAAACTCCTGTGCGGTGCAAGTTATTGGCAGCTGGTGCCATGCTGTGAGGCTGCCTTGGGAAAGACCCTCCCTTCTCCAGGACCCCAGGGCTTCGTCTATGAATTGAAGGAATGCAGTCAGGAGTTTTTCTCCAACAGCTTGTCTGATGTGATAATTCTATGATTACTCATCTTTCTCATGCTATCTTAATTCTTTAAATTTTTTTCCCTTTAGCAAACGCTGATGTTTTAAAGGCAATGGTAGCAGATAACACCGTGTCTGATCCTGAAAGGTGAGTGCTCTTCCCCCCATTTAATGGGACTTTTTTTTTTTAATGGTCTGCTAGAGCAGGTTTCCCAGCTTTGGCGTTGTTGACATTTGGGCCAGGTAATTATTTGCTGTGGGGAACTGTCCCGTGCACTGGAGCGTTTAACAACCTCCCTGGCCCTATTGGGTGTCAGTGTGCCCTGGAGACACAGTCCCCCCTGGCCCGGAACTGCTGTGCTAGGGAGTGGTGATGGGAGAAAGGAACAGCCTTGCTTACGGGGACCTGGGGTGAGTCTTAGCTCCAACACTTACTATGTGTCTCTTCTCGGGGAAGTTAACTGACCACTCTGAGCTCAAGCTCCACCTCCTATAAGAAGGAGATAATCACTGTACCAACCTAATTGGGTTGTTATAAGGAATACAAAATACCTCGGGCATTGAAAGATCTCCATCCATGGTGATGATGAATGAAAAACAGACTGGTTTGCGGGCACCTGTTAGGTTCTATTTTGTATTACCAGTTTTTAGTTATGGTCGTTGAGCATCCTGGTCCTTCCTAATTAATTATAGAACTTTATTTCTACATACATTTTCATTTCTCCAGTGAGGAGCACTTATTGAGTGCCTGCTGGCAGGGGGCATTCATGTGCCTGGTCCAGTGTGAGCTGTCAACGGGGACAGCATGTGAGTGCTGTAGGAGAAGTAAAGACCAGGTACCCTAGGGGCTCCCTGGGGTCAGCAGGAGGTTGACAGTTTCCAAAGGAGTACCATCTGGGTCAGGTGTGCGACAAGCAGAGGCAAGAGGCAGGGGTTGCTTGTAGGCAGAGAAAGTTGAGGAGAAATGGCCCTGGAGTGTGAAAGTGTGGAACGCACCTGGAGAGGTTCAGTGAGGGGAGGCCAGGGAACGTGTTGGGAACAGTAGTGAGAAGGGCCAGCAAGGCAAGCTGGGACTGAGTGACATGGCAAGGGGATTGGACCTTCTTCTGCTTACTCTGTGGGTGGTGCACCCAGCGTATTGTAAATATGTAATATGTGCTTGTCAAACTGGCCATGTTAGCTTTGTACTTAAACGAGGTAACTCAGTGCAGGAAGGTCAGCTTAGGAAGCTCGGGTGGTGTAGTTCATAGAGACACATGAGCTGTGGTTTCTGCCACGTTGCAGCCCTGAGCACAGACATCTGGTGTTGGGGACGGGTTAGCTCGTGGTGTGTTTGCCTCTGTCATCTTTGGGCAACACGTAGTGTCTCCACTGGGTTTTACACCCAGCGGGTACTTGATAGATGTTCCTTGAATGAATGTTGTTGAACTTTTGAGTTCAACCTTCTACTATGTAGTGTTAATTTGAAATGGTTTTGCCCCAGAAAGCTGCCACTGTGTGTTTTTATTTGAATGATGTAAGAGCATCCCTAAAGAGTACCAGGAAGCTATTGGTCATCTGTGATATCTGAGAATATCTTTTCGGCCATGGCTACACTTCTGTTTAACCTACATCGGGCTGCTTCCACAGCGTAGGGCATGCTTTATGCAGTCGTGAGACTCCCATGTGCCTTTGGGGCTCTCGGCACAGTCTCAGGTGTCAGGCTCTGCTGTGACGTGTCGCCTCACCTGTACCCACCTGCTCTCACTTACCCCACGTCAGAGGGCTGATTCCCTGTTGGGCTGGCCCTGTCCTATTTTAATTCCTCCTTTTCTAGTGGACCAGCGCCTTGACATGTGCCTTTTGAAAGTAGCCAGTCTCTGGCCTGTAACTTCTGCTGTTTAATATTTTTGTATGTTCTAACTGGATTTCTTCCAGATTATCAAAGTGATGCCCCTGTTTCTGACGCATTATGTGATGATTAAGATCAGGATTTCTAGAATTAGACTTCCTAGATTTGTAACTCAGACCCATTACTTATTAGCTGTGTGACCTTGGGCGATTTATTAAACTTCTCTGAGCCTCAGATTTTTTAAATGAGGAAATTGATGCCTACCTCATAAGGTTCTGTAAAGTGAATTAAATTAACATATATCAAATACTTAGAATACTTTGTTAACTGTTTCTATTATTACTATTTTCCACTCTGTCAGCACTGAGCATCACTTTGTCTATCTTGACCTAAAAGCTTTCCTTTTTTGATGCAATAGTCAATTGGATCAAATATTGTACCTTAAGTCATTGGATAATTTGATTGTAATTTAAGTTTATCAATCTTCCAGGGCATCTCCTTGCTTAGAAATCTAGGTAGGCACTTTGCTATGTGTGAGAAATTAGTATGATTGCATGAGAATGGACAGCAGTTGTTTCTAAAGAAACCTAATACTTTAAAGACATAGAGTGCATCTTTATTAGAAGCAGAGGTTTATATCCATCAGTTAGTTACACTCTGGAAATGATAAATCACATTATTGCTGTTTAAAATGAGCTTTCATTGCCTAGTCCTAAGAACTGAGTAATTGCTGCCTAAGGTCAGTTCACAAAGCCCATTGGTTTAATTGGAAGAGGCATTTTTTTTTTCTTTTGATTTAAACCTGCCTCTTTCGTGGCAGGCGGAGAGGTTGCCTTAACTGGTGTTTCTTTTAAGTAACCAGTTCTACCTTTTTTTCCTTCCCACTTTAGCCCTGTGACCCCCAGCACTCCTGGGAGCCCACCTGTGAGCCCTGGGCCCTTGTCACCAGGTGGCACCCCAGGGAAGCACATCTGTGGCCACCATCTGCACACAGTGGGCGGTCCTGTCGAGAGGGATGTGTGTAATCGGTGTAGGCACAAGCGGTGGCACTTCATAAAACCCACCAACAAGTCCAAAGAAGGCCGCCCAAGGCGTCAAGGGGAGGTCACCGTCCTCTCTGTGGGCAGGTAAGAGTCCTGTGGGGACTTTGGGTTTGTGTTACATGGTTGCTGTGCTGGGTACTGACCTGTTAAATGCAAAGCATGTTCTCCTTAGCTGGGTTCAGGTCATATCTCTGGACTTTCTCATCTGAGTTCTCCATTTTTCCGACAGCAGAGGAATTCCAAGAGGTGGCTGTTGCTAGATCAGATGTCAGATGTATGAGTTGAGGTAAAACATTAGTTGCTTGCTGTATTAGGGTTCTCCAGAGAAGCAGAACCAACAAGATAGACGGATATAAATACACATAAGAGGTGATTTATTGTAAGAATTGCTCATGCGATTATGGAGGCTGAGAGCTCCCGCAATCAGCTGGCTGTGAGCTGGGGACCCAGGGAAGCTGGTGGTGTATGTAGTTCAGTCCAAGTCCAAAGGCCTGAGAACCAGGGGAACAGAGGGTATAAGTCCCAATCCCAGCCTGAGGACTGAGGACAGGAGAAGACATACGTCCCAGCTCCAGCAAAATGGGCAAACTCACCCTTCCTCTGCCTTTTTTTTGTATCTGGGCCCTCAAGAGCCAGGATGCTGCCCACCTATGTTGGGTTGGGGGTGATCTTCCTCACTCGGACCATGGGTTCAAATGCTAATCTCTTCCAGAAACACCCTCACAGACATGCCCAGAAGCAACATTTCACCTGTCAAGCTGACATGTAACACTGACTACTATACTTGGTGTAACAACGGAAGCCCAAATCTCAGCTGTTCAGGGAGTAGAAATTTACATTTTGTGTGTGGAGATGGGAAGATCAATGGGTGGCTCATCACGTGGTCCTGCAGCGTCCCAGGTTCCTTCCTCTGGCAGCTCCGCCGGGCATGCTAGCTGGAGGGGAGAGTGCATGCTAGCTGGAGAGGGTGGCTCCCGGGGTTGTGATGAGATAGGCCCGGAGTGGCACATTTCTCTTCACTCACACTCCACTGTCCGGAGCTCAGTCCCTGGGCCACACCTTACTGCCAGGCCCCAGGAAATGTCCAGCCACGTGCCAGGGAGAAAAGCGGTGGAGCTGATCCTCTGCTGTCCAGTCTGCAGCACGGCAGCGAACCCCGTGGATTCCTGTGGCTGCCTTCTTTTAGCTCACCTTACCAGCGTCCTGGGTGTCCCCGTCCAAAGTACCATTTGTACTTTGACCCACATGTGATGTGGAGATCTTGCAGTTCAAGTCATGAATCAGTGTGACTCCATATAGAGCATTTTTGCAGTGTCTGCCGTTTGGGTGGTTGAGCCTCCTGCTGGAGCTGCATTGCTAACGCTGCATTTGTTAGGAGCGCGCGTGCTGGACCAGACGGGGCAAGCACCGAGCAAAAGCTGGCAGTCGCGCATCCACGACCCTCCTGTCTGTACTGACAAACTCTGGGAAGGGCAGCCTGGACACGTTGTGTCTCCCTCGTTTGAGTCTTGGTGCCACTACTTATAAACTGCGTGCCTCGGTCTCCCCCTTCATAAAATGGGGATGACGATGACACCTCCTTGAGTCGCAGCAAAGACTCTGCAGGACGATTGCTGTAGCAGACGCGGACCAGTTTCTGGCATTTATAATGCACTCAGGAAATGCTGGCTGTTGTTGTTTTAATTCGGTTGGCTTTCTCCATGTGTTACACAAGCCATGAAGGGAAGACCGCTGGGCTGTGGGCCACTTCCAGTGAAACGGCGCATCTTGTGACCACGCTGCTTTATTAAGAAGCAGAGTCATGGGAATTTATGAATGTGGAATGCAATGAGAACCTGTAGCTTGTTTAGACAAAGCGTGTTTTGTTTGCTTTAAAGAAAAATCTGCTGAAATTTTCAACTCAGATTCAGTGTGGCTCCTTTGAATGCCCCAAAATGCCACTCTCTTTCTCGGATGTGGAGGGCGAGGGGCGTTTCATCACTGCGGGCTGCTTTCCAGCACGTGTTACGTAAAGAGGGTTGTAGTTTGACAGAACAGCTTTCTGGTCACAACTTTTCCCAGATCTTCCTTTCACTTCCTCAGTCTCTGCCTTCATGGTGGTGGGTGATCTCATTTTGGACAAAGAAGAATTTATTTGAGATACTTTTAAAGGAGTTTCAAGCCAGAGCTGGAGAGACACTGTTATGAAAGACTTAAGGGTTTGGTGAGGACAGACTAGAAAAACAGTCAGTCACACTGAGTAAATTTCTTTAACTTCTCTCTTCACCTTAATGAAAATCTCTTCCTAAATTTCCTTATTTTTCCTTAATTCTAAATGAAAATAAACCTAAATTTGCTTCCTAAAATAACAGACAAAAACTAGACATGAAAAAACCCTACTACGAACTGATACTGAAGAAACCCACGGTTGGGGCCCCCAGCTGTGCGTGCGGACCCTCCGCCAGGTGTATCTTTGATGAAGGTGGAGTCTGAGTGAGCATTTTGGTCACGTCATTCCATCAGTCTGGTTATGCTTTTGCCTAGCCTGATGTTAAGGCCCACATCATTGTTAGAAACCACAGCCCTGAGGCTGTGTAGCAGCTGAGTTCCACGTGGTTAATACCTTTCCCACGCTCTGTGAAGTACCCGGCATAGCCTGTGAGGTGTTGAGTGAAAATCAGATAGAAAGTTTGGCAGGGGGCAGGGCATTTGCTGACAGGAACCCCCCCTGCTGCCTCGGTGTTTTCTGTTGACGTCCTAACTTTCGGCTGAGTTCATTTGGGATCCTCTACATGGGTGATTTTTGATTCACTCCTAATTCTTGCTCACTGGAAAAGCAAAACCCCTCAGATCTCCTCCTTACTTCCTCAGGTTTAGAGTCACAAAAGTGGAGCACAAATCAAACCAAAAGGAGCGGAGGAGTTTGATGTCAATGAGTGGGACTGAAAGCCTTAATGGGGAGGTGCCTGTAACACCTGTGAAGAGAGATCGGAGTGGCACAGAGGAATAGGTGAGTTGTCGTTTTGGTGACTTGGGGGTGGGGTGGTGCTTGGTGGGGAGAGGGTACTGAGAGCCTCTCCTGGGCATGGGGGAGAAAGGAATGACTGGGCAGGGAGGTGACGATGCTTTCTGGCATCGATGCTGGCTGGACTGGAGAGGACTGAACATGATTCCATCTTTGTCCAGCGGTTCTTATAAAGAGACTGCCAACTTTGTTGCCTCCAGGGCCTTAGCCTGCATGATGCAGAGGAGAGAAGATTACTTATGAGGCAATATGGAGTGGTGGGGCTTGCAGCAAACCAGAAAGCACATAACCCATCTATGAGTTTACATTGCCACAAGGCAGAAGGCACTTAATGTTGCTAGATCTTATGCAAAAGAAGGAAGGTGGGAACTTGGACTTATTAAATGTGAAATCACCACAGGTTTTTAAACATTAACAGCATATTCAATTTCCTTTAAAAAAAGTAAGGCAGGACAAATGAAATATAATCTTTTCATAATTTCTAGGTAAACCATGATTTGTAAAAAGCTAGGGCTGGCTTCTTCCATTAACTGAGTTGGAAACCAGTTTTTTTTTTTTTTTTTTTTATGTGTCATTGTTCTAAAATACTCGAGGCAGGAATACTGCTCCTTCCACCAAATATTTTGAAGCAATTTGAAAGCCAAAGGAAAGGCTTCTTGGTATGGCAATTTTAATTTTGGAAGCTATTGCTTTAAAAAAATGCTTGTGATAATTTGATACTGGCTTAGCTTTTACCTTACTCTTTCCTTTCTGTTCTTGTTTGAGTAGCAATTCATCCTTTTTGTGCTTCTTATTCTACATGAAAGGGTGACTAATGACTTAGGCGCGGTTATGGTACAGAAGCTGTGACTTGAGCCTGAACATTTAGGCAAAGGGAGGGTGGGTGGGACATGGGGGAGTGGACTGATTGAGTCAGGAAGCCAGGTTCAAACCCCAGTTTTCAAAGTTTTTCACTCATTAGCACTGGGACCTGGGCAAGGTCCCAGAGCTGGAGAGACACTGTTATGAAAGACTTAAGGGTTTGGTGAGGACAGACTAGAAAAACACTTGGCTTTTTTATGCCTCACTTGCCCCACTAGAAAATGGAAATGATGTTACCTGCCTCAGGGTGGCAGTGAGATTTCTGCGAAATAATACATGAGCCCAGGGCCCAGCACATAGGAAATGCTTGGCCAGGGCTGCTGATTATTATTTGTTCATTCACTTTTGGTTGGTGTGGCTGAGTAGGGGAAGGAAGTGGCTTTTGAGTGAAGCTCCTCTGATAATCTGCCCAGGTTCCGGGGGGGTTGGGGATGGCTTGGAAGTAATCTGGAAGGGTGTGCTCCTGAATTCTCTAGACATAGGGTCTCTGAGAGCTTCCCAGTGTTGGTTCTTACAGTCTTGCCTTGGGGGAGGTCTGCCCCTTCCCCTGAGTTTAGGAGCTGAATAGGGACTTCCTTTAAAGATGGGAAACAGTGTAGAAATCTGTCTTTGGCTTCTCAGCCAGTTACTGGTGCCTTGGGAAAGCAACCAGGAGACATTTAGGAAGAGGAGGAGGATGATGAAGATAATAATGAAAGGAGCTACTGTCCTTATCTTATTCTTATCTTCTAGATAAGAATATTCAGTATTCTTATCTTCTAGCCTTGTGGTAAGTATCTCACATGTTTCCATTATAAACATCTCGTAATGGGGTAGATACTAGCATCTCAGTTTTATAGACAAGAAGCCAATGAATAGAAGTGATAAGCTACACATTCAGGGTCACATAGCTGGAAAGAGGAGCTGATGTAAACCTGGGTCTCTGGTTACAAGATCAACTGTCCTGCCACCCTAGGGTGCTCATGAAGACGCAGCCCTAGACCCATGAATGCGGAATGTTTCCACCAATGATCTAGACACCTCCTGGGCTGTAGCTACTTAAATTCAAATTAATTAAAATTAAAAATGTAGGGTGTGCCATACAGGGCAGTGCAAATGCAGAACATTTCCATCACTGCAGAAAGTTTTATTGGACAGCGTAGATGGTGGCTTAGATGTTAGACCTGAAATCCCGAGTGACTTCAGTGAATCAGAGAAGCATTCCGATTGAAGTCGCGAGGACTTACCTGGCTGGGAAGAGAGGCGCCTGGCCATTCGAGTCTCAGCTGAGGAAGGCCCAGCCAGCGTAGCTGCAAAGTGGGCATGGGTTGCGGTGGGAGTCTGAGTCTGAACCTTCAGCCTGGCGGTGCGCTGAGAGCCGGAGCAGACCATGCAGAAATGCGCCTCAGCCCAAGGAGAGCCTCGCTCAAGTCCCCGGGCCTGGTTGGCACTGCTGCCTACACGAGGGACTCGAGATTTGGGGAGACTGACAGAATTAGGATAGCTCAGCTGGTTTTCCTGGTCCAAATTCTGCCTGTGAGTGACTACAGGAATTTGAGCTAATCCTCTGAAGTTCTAATCCTCTGAAGTTCTAATCCTCTGAAGTTCTGACCACAATTAACTGTTTTAAATTTGATATTTCCTGCAAACCAGGATTTTGTAAGACAGCATATAATTTGATCAGAAGATGTGTGCTCATATCCTAGCTTCCCCACTTGGCAATCGTACTTAACTGCCCTCTTCCCTGCTTCTTTGAATGTGAAATTTATTGATTAAGGCAAGTGCCAAGAGAGTGTCTGGTATGCAGCTGGCTCTCGGTAGAGGGTAGTCATACTGGGCTGTGCAGTCCAAATCAGCCCACAGATGAGTCAGGAAGGGGATGCATTTTCCTGGCCTTCAGCTTGGAATTAACTTTGGAATTAAAATTAAAAGTTTTTATTATGGAAATTTTCAAACAAACTCAAAAGTAGAAAGAATACTAAAAATGCTTGTGAGTCATGGAGTGATTAATTATAATACCTACCATTTATTATTTGCCATATACCTGGCGTGCTTTGAAAGGCACATTCCACACATTAACGGATTTCATCCTCGCAAAGCCACCAGGTAGGTACTGCTTAGTACCCATTTTGCAGATGAAGAACATTAAAAGAACTTGTTTAGAGTTACCAGCAAGGCTGTGGTGGGGTTTAGACTCCAAGCCCTTCTGGAGCCACAGACTTCGCCACTCAGCCTGGTCCAGGGAAAGCAGGTCCCGTGGTTAGTCGGCTGGGGTTGGGACCTGCTGAGGGACCCTGTCTGGTGACCCCAACGGAGAACAGACTCCGAAAAAGGCAGAAAGGGACAATGATTGATCTTTAAAAAAGTGTGTGTATTCATCAACATTTTTTTTGCTGTTTTTTTAAAAAAATATATTTATTTCTCATCCCCAGAAAGATTATGTTTAGGATGTTTAACATGACTTGATTTTCCAAGTGGAGAGATCCTGAAACTTCCCCTCCTAGGCCCAACCTCTGGTTCTGGACTGAATGGAAAGATTTGCTCTAACGTAGGACTGATGCAGGAGGACAGGAGCGTTACGTGTTTCTTGTACCGTCTAATACAGTGTTTGGAGTTGCCTTTTTTTCCTGAAAAATGTCTTTGTTTAAATTTGGATTTTTGGCTAATTTTTTTTTTTTTTACTGTAGTACCTTGTTTTACTGTAGAATTGATTCAGATATTCAGAATATATATATCTACTCATTAGTTAGGTTTCTCTTGTTTCGTGAGGCAGTTGATACTAGAAACTAGAGTTAGTATTCTAAACACAATGGTATGGAGGCTGGGGCAGGGTTTCCACCCTCTTCCCTTCTCTTTTTAACAAACAAAATCAATTCACTGGCACCCCCTCCTTGCCTTGTTCTTTCCGCCCTGTCTCCTTGGCCTGAGCCACAAGAGCTAAGGTGCCCTCTGCCTGATTTATTTTGGCAGTGCAGTTAAAATGGCTTCTTTTTTCCACAGAAAATGTGTTTTGATTTCTTCTTAGAAGAATAAGCTTTTGTTCTTCAAAGTTAAATCAAATTGCTTTCAGCCTGCAGATGCCACCGCCTGTGCTCACTGTCACTGGTCCTTCCCTTTTCAGGATGACACTGTCGTGGGTGTTCTGGGTTGCACATTTCTGAGGGGTGTGCTCTCTCCCTTTTGTGTAAAAACATCGATTTTGGAAAGTTTACATAACAGTATTTTTTTAAATCAAAACACAAATTCGCAACAGTAGACATCTCTTTATTTTAAATTGTTTTATTATTGAAACTCTTCTATTAGTTGTGATTTAAGTAGTTTGTTTTAGTGAGTAAAAGCCAAGGTTTAAATAGGTTAGGTTTGATTTTAACTCTGCCACTAACTACTAATGATTTTAAACAAATCACTTAACCTCTCCAAGACTTGCGTTCTTCATCTTTAAAATGGGGTTGTTGCTGGACTTAAATGTCATAATGTGTGTAGAGAGTTCTGCAATCAGATCTTGGTATTAGTATGTATTAAAATTCACTATTATTAATACTTTTCATCCCGTTCTTGGTGGCCTTAGTTATTTATTAACTGATTCTTCAACATCTTTAGGTTCTGTGAATCCCTTTTTCTTTTTTTTTAAAGATTTTATTTATTTATATTTAGAGAAGGAAAGGGAGGGAGGAAGAGAATGAGAGAAACATCAATGTGTGGTTACCTCTCACACACACCCTACTGGGGACCTGGCCCGCAACCCAAGCATGTGCCCTGACTGGAAATCGAACCGGCGACCCTTTGATTTACAGGCCCACACTCAACCACTGAGCCCCACCAGCCAGGGCATCCGTTTTTCCTTCTTAGGAACATTAGGTCTTTGGACTTGTATGACATCTCAATGTAGAAATTTGGCAAGTCTTTTAGGAATTTGGGCTATTGTTTGTGTTTAGAGGACCTTAGAAATTACCATTCCTCTCTTTTTGCAGGTGGAATCAGAATTAGTTATAAGGTGACTTCAGAAAAGTTTTTTTAAGATTTGTTTTAATTGATTGATTTGAGAGAGAGAAAGGATGGGAGGGGGGAGAAAGCATGTGAGACATTGATTCATTGTTCCACTTATTCATGTATTCATTGGTTGATTCTTGTCCATGCCCTGACTGGGGATCAAACCAGCAACCTTAGTGTATTGGGTCATTGCTCTAACCAACGGAGCTACCTGGCCAGGGCTGGTAATGGAAAGGCTTTGCTAACTTAAGTTCCCTTTATGATAAACATCAGAGGATGACAGTGAGAGCTGGGAAGTTCTCTGCACCTAACAGTGCAGCTTTGCTGGGCTCTGCTCTGCCCCTTTTTGCTGAGACTGTGCCGAGGGCCATGTTCCCTCCCTCCTGAGCATGGTGGCCAATCACAAGGTCAGCTTTTCTGACCCTTGGTGCCTTCTTCTCTCCTCTAACAGCAGGGAAAGATGAGCGTTTCTCCCTTCCTTTGAACTCTATGCCAGGAGTTGTGGTGGAGGGTTCCTGCAGAGGCTCCCTGAAGTCATGTTGCTTTATTTGCAATCACGCTTCCTTTGTTAATTCCCCAGGGAAGGAGAGGGTGGGAAACTTCAGGTACCATGATTAAGTGCACATTTTTCTCCATAGCATATAATTTTTTCAGAGTAAAATTTTTTTTGAAAAACCAAAGGATCTCAGGTTTGATGGAAGCTTCTTTATTCCATTTGCTGGTGTTAAAGGGGGATGTGGTATATAAATTTATAAAATGAAACTGTACTCTTGTGAGTTACGGGTGATAATCTTTCTACATTACAGATGAGGGCCCAGGCTCAGAGGGATTAATTTTTCCCTGCTCCCTGGGCGAAGTGGTGAGAGGGCTTGGATGGGAAGAAACCCGCACTTTGGAGCTCACATGCTCAGTGGCTTTGAAGTGCCAGGGAGCTTTTCTTTCTCCAACAAGAGGGGAAAGATCCTTACTCAGCTTAGCCGAGGAGCTCACGGTTAACGATCATGTCGACATTATCAGCCTTCAGCAGGCAGGGCCCCCTCTGCTGTCCCGTGGGGACCTCCTGACTCCGCTTGTCTGTTTGTGCTGGGCCTGGGTCGGGTCCAGATGTGCGAGCTACCCTCTTTTTTCACGGGCAGACTAAGATTGTAGACTATGAGATTTCAGGGGGGCAGTGATTGCTAGTTCAGGCCAATTCAGGTATAAGTATACCTATTACAAGTATTCATTGCACCCCTACTACGCATCAGGCACTGCGCCTGGCCTCAGGGATGTGGCATTGTGGAAGATGGACAGACGAGGGCCACGCTCCCTGGAGTTTCTGTTCTAGTGTTTATAAGCATACTTTCTCCCCAGGCCCCCTGGCTCCCTTATTTTAGATTAGGGAGGCCCCAGGAGGTTATGTATGTTGTTCAAGGTCACGCTGATAGTTTCAGAGCCTGGACTGGGCCTTCCCGATGGTTCAGTCCCTTCGCTGCCTTCGAGGTATTGGCTGTTGAAAGTCCACACAATAATTAAGTCTTTAAAAATGTAAGTCTTCACCCTATCTGCACTCCTTCCCCAGCCTACACATGTCATCTCCCAGTCCCCTTTCCAAGAGGTGACTACAGAGGACACTGGCATCCTCTGTGTCCTCTCAGGGCTATTCTCTGTGTAAATACATTCTTATACATCGTGTGTGTGTGTGTGTGTGTGTGTGTGTGTGTGTGTGTGTGTACAGTTCCCCCTCTTTGTTGAAGCTGCGAACTACAGGTTCCTTGGACGGTTGAGTTTTTACTCTCCCGCATTGCTTGAGCCATGAATGGTAAAAATGCTGGGTGCAGTTTAGCAGTTCTGTGCCCTATTTGTTCTCTGTTGTTGGGAACAGCTCCCAAACGTTTATGGACAAAATCTGAGAGTTTTGGGCGGACCTAAAAACATTCTTTGCTGTCATCACTCTGTTGTTCTAAGTTATTCCTCCTTGTTCTGTGTACAGAAGAGACTAAAACATATTGTCAGAATTCCCAGAATTTAGGCAGCATGAGAACCGGAGGCTTTTGTTTTGTTTTGAATCGCCGGCAAAGCAAGCCATCTTCTCTCCACGCACATCTCCTAGGCGGGGTCTGCTGCAGGGCCCCGCCCTGGTGCTGACCAGAGATTGACCCACCGACCCCTCGGAGAGCTTTTCTCTTCTCCCTCGGGAGCCCAGTCATTTGATCAGAAGTTCAGAAAGAGAGGCCCCGACACCTGCCCCTTTCACCAGAGAGACTGCAGCTCTGGATGCTCGTGGAGGCTCGGCGGGACCTAAAACAGACCTGCAGCGGCTCGAGGGAGGCGGCAAGTGGAATGTTTGTGGTGACATTCTGCCCAGGACTAGAAAGAAGAAGGAATTAATAGTTATAACTAGGATTTTTATTTTTCTTAATTTGTAGCTTGAGGCTTTGATCTCTACTAACATTAAAGAGCTTGATAAAGAATAGTGTCTTTTTTCCTCCAGTAGCAGGATGTAGGACCCTGTCGTGGCTCCACAGTCCAGGTGCTTGGCGCTTACATCCTGGTCTGTCACTTTTTGGCTGTGTAATCTTGGACAAGTAACTTAGCCTCTCCTGCCTCAGCTTCTCCATCTGAAAAGTGGGGATAATAGTAATATCACCTACCTCTTAGGGATGTTGTTCCTTGGCCCTTAGTGCTAAGTAGGCAAATTCCAGATGTTATATCAAGCCCTGTGTGTCCATTTAGCAAATAAGCTGTGAACAATTAATGTTGTGCCTGTATTTCTTCATTTTTCTGCCACTCAGAGAGGCGAGTTTGGCATCACCTATAAGGTGGTGCAGTGTTATTCGTCTGAAGCTCAGGTGAGCGTGAGAGGCTCACTGACGGCTGGTTAGCTGCGCTCCAGCTCACAAGCCAACAGAGAGGGGATCTCTACCTTGTTTGCTTTTCCCCATCAGAAAAACGTGGTGCTGCTCAGAGAAATAAGTTATTCTACCCATAGCGTAATGCAGACATTGAGTTCTAGCTGTGTTGAGACAAATACTGCTGAATTGTATTTAAATATTTCCTAGGCGAACCCTGTTTCTCCGGATACAGAACAATCAATTTTTTTATGCCAATTACATTTTACTTGGAATAAAGTGCTCTGAATCTCGCTGTCAAAGGGCTAGTAAATCACAAGTGTTCGCTCACTGTCACTCAGGAAACCCATTTTTGCTAAATATATGAACATGTTTAAATTGCTGTGAGGCTATAACTCAGTAAAGGGCGACCTTTAGATGCCCCAGTAAGGTCCAAATCTAATGTCAGAAGAGTCAAACTCTGAGGAGTGCAAAATCTGACCTCGGCATTACTCCACGAAGAAGGGAATGTAATTTGCAGGAATATCCATTTTATCCCAGTGCGACTTTAAAAAGCTCTTTCCATTTGGAGTGGAAAAAAATACCTATAAACATTTTACTTAAAAAAAACTAAAATTTTAATTATGAAACTCCTTTCCAAAAAAGGGGCTATAATGTGGCAATTTGTGATACTGTGATTTATAATAAGAAATATATACTTGGTCTTCATACCCAGTTCTGGAACAGAAGTAATAGAACACTTGACATTTCCTACGTGGTGAGAGCCAAAGGTGCCTTTCGTTGTGCTGCTGAGGTCACTTGTAAAGCCCCTCGTAACCAAGGTTGGGAGCTGGTTGCCAGGGGAGCCAGCCAGCCAACCACGTGATCAGAGGGTTGGAACTTGCTGTCCTGTGTGTTCCTCCTCCACCCCCACTCTCTGTCTCTCTGTCTCTCTGTCTCTCTCTCTCTCTCTCTCTCTCTCTCTCTCTCTCACACACACACACACGCTGGAATTGGGTGCAGAACCCTTACAATCAATGCATGGGAGATGCAATGTTCAATAAACATGAAAAATGCCCAGCCTTACTCATGATCAAACAAATACAAACTGAAATGAGATCATCATTTGCTTCTCTGCTGGTGAAGATGAATGTTAACACTAGAATGACAAATAACTTACATCCAGAATGAGAGTCTTCTGAGAGTCAAAGGGAACACTATACCATATTTTTTGGATGGTAAGACGCACCTAGGTTTTAGAGGGAGAAAATAGGAGAAAAAATTTTGAAGGAAAAAATGTGGTGAAATATTTAATAACATAATATTTCACCAGTGTAAATGTAAACAGAACTCAACAGCAGCATTAACAACCATTATTCCTCCCAAATTTGGGGCGGGGAGAGGTGCGTCTTATAGTCCAAAAATACGGGTAAATATTATCCATATTTAATCATAGAATAAACATGTAAACTGAGACCTTGCAGCCAACTGGGTTCCATGGTCTCCCGGGTTGGCACCGTGTTGAAGAGGGTGAAGGGGGATGGGCATTGTCACACACCTAAGCAGGGAGGCCACGCTGGCGAGTAGAGCTGTACGTGCAGACACAGAGCATCTACTACGTGCTACTAGATGAAAAAGCAAGTTTTGGAACACCCAGTTTTGTTTTGGGCCGCATTTTGTCTTAGCTTGAAAGCTGATTATGTAAGTTCTCTCTCTACAAGCTCCAGGCTCTTTGGAGGCTAAGCCTGTGCTTTCAGGTGGCGGTTTGCATATAGTTGGCCCCCGGCGATGCCTTATAACAGGTGTGATGATCGCTCACTCACGTGCTCCTTAAAACAGACCTCGCCCGATTAGCTGAATTTTAGTTCCAAACTCTTTTGAAATGAATTTAAAAATGATTCTGGAATTCAAAATTTGTGTCGTTCAGACTGAGCTGCTAAGTGTTTAATTTATATTTCGATCTCTAAATGCTTCTGTCCTACCTGTTTCCTCTTGCGTTTCTTGGATATAGTTTTTGACCTTGGCTGACTTTGCAGAGTCACATTTGCAGAGTTTGCCTTTCGGGGCTAAATTTAGTTCTTCTGGTCATTACCAGTTGACAAACAAGCACAAGGTTTCCCTTTTGACTCAAACCTTATTCGTGCATAATCCCCTGGGCACCTCGTAAGCAGAGTCCTGGGCTCCAGCTCCGTAGATCTGATTTAGTAGGTTGTGGGTCTGGCCCAAAGTACCTGCCGTTTTTAATGATATTTGAGCCAATTCTAAAGCGTGTGCCACTGATCATTCCGCAAATGCTGACTTAGAGATTCTGCATGGATTGGCCCAGACTAGCATTCATCTGCTGTGCTTTCTAAATAAACATGGAGCCTTCATTAAAATACAAAGGTGTGAATATTAATTTATAAACTTTACCACAGAATTTAGACCAGAACAAGAGTTAAAGGACCAGAGGCACCAAGCACCTTCTGATACCTTCCTGTTAACCTGCACCCGGCAAGGTGCCAGTTCATGCGGGCAGCACTGTTGCAAGATCATATTGTCACGTGGTTACGTGTTTTCCACTGGAAGTGGCCAGCACATAACCAGAGTGTTGACTACGCCTGGTTCAAGATCATCTTCTAACTAGGACAGTTGATCTTGAAGGGTTAGAGGTTATTGGTGAAAGATCACATACCTGTAGCTATAGGACTAGAGTGTGAATGTTACTGTTGCAAGTTTAACTCTGTTTCCATAGATAACTTTCCCATTTGTTTTATTTAAAAGTGCTCTAGATAATTCTGGCGCCAGCCGTGTGATTCTGTAGGCTTGTGTGTCTCCTCGCTGTCACACAGGTGCACTTTTGATCTGGGTCCCTCTTTCAGCGCCGTGTAGTTTGGCTATTGCTGTGCAGCCACGACGACTTCCCCGGGGAGTGGCCCTGCCTGCGGTTCCAGGTTCTGCACTTCCTGCCTGTTGCCCCACACAGGTGGGGAGCAGAGAGGTGAGGGAACCGGCAGATCTCAGCCGTGCCACGGTGCATCTGGAGCGACTGGTGTGACAGTGCCGTGTGGGGTGACTTTAGCACACTTATTGTGTGTCCTTGGGTGTGTTATTGAACCTGTGAGCCTTGGCTTCTCCTGTGAAGGTGGCAATTGTCACTGACTCATGGCACCGTTGGGAAGATGGAGTCGCTGAACCTCGAGTGCTTAGCTTGGCAGTACCTGGCATGGAGGAAGCACTCTGTAAATGCCAGCTCCTGTTGTTATCGATCAGGTAGCCCTTTACTTCCTTGACACTTGTCCTTTGAGGCCTTTATACTTAACATTTTAAATCATGCATGTAATTTTTAAAGGGACCAATCCTTTTTTCTAGTGAACCCTTTTTAACCAGGGACCTACATGTCTTAATCAAAAGATAAGGTGGTTCCCCTCCCCCCTCCCATTATTTGAAGTTTTACCTTCCACGGTTTCAGTGAAGCCCTCATCAGCCTTGGTCCAATGATACTGAATGGATAATTTCAGGCCCGCAGAGGGCCGCTGTTAGCCAATGCCATCGTTCAGGGTGGAGAAGGCATGATGGTGCTGACCCTAAGAGCGCCCCTTCGGGCGCGTACGCTGACCGCTAGTCTCTGTCTTCAGCATTGTACGAACTTCCTCCCATGTGAAACCCACTGCCCGACCACAAGGGAGCGCGCCAGCGCGGGAGCAGGTCGCAGGGGTCAGGCCGTAGACCCCTCATTTCCAGTCCCGCCCTCTGTCGCGCATGCCCACTCCCTAACGTGGGTCAGATCTGCGCGAAGAGCTCGAAACAGGAATTGCTCCTACTTTGGAATGAAAGCTCTTGCTGTGATGAAACGTTACATTCTATGCCTTACATCCTTCACCCTTCACCCTGTTTTCCTTGATGCACAAAAGTCTAGTTCAAAGGGAGCAGATGGTAAAAGGAGTAATAAAAATAGTCAAATACCAATTTTCTAGATAATGGCCTAGTTTGAAGTTTTACTGAGAAAATTCTCTTTCTTTCTTTTTGTTGTTTTGGGACCATTTTTCTATTTCTCCGCCTCTGGCCTTTCTGTATTTTTTTCTTGCAAGCCTTGCCCATATTAATCAATTCTCAATTGAAAATATTCCTAGACTTGACTTTGTTCAGTTTTAGGGTTCAAATCCATGGTTTAGCCATTCTAGGTTGTGGCAGATAGTGCAGGGAATTATTTTGTTTATAATTAGTAACTCAGTGTGTGCTGTTTTAGGGACAATGTTTTATTTCCTCTTTAGCTAAGGGGATAAGGGTCCTTCATCAACCTATCTAGTTTAGTAAATCAGTATCTATCTTTGTTTCTTTCTGTCTCTGTTTCTCTCTCTCTCTCTCTCCCTGATAACCACTATGAAAATTATAAATTACAGAGTGAAAGAAAAGAATCTTATGGATAATAATAGACTATATTTTGCAGGGTGAATTAGAAATAGTTATGAAGTAATGCTTAAATTGAGACAGCTCTGTCAACTTCTTGCTATTTCTCCATATGTTTGCAGGTTGGTGTCATCTCTGGCTTGGTTTAGCATTACAGGCAAACAGACCTACGGCAGACAAGAATGTTTTGTTCCTTAGCCTGGAGTAGGTTGGCCTGCCTGGTGTGTGTGTTCCAGCATTCACAGCCCTATCCTGGGTTAGCCCAATCTCGAAAACAGGGAAAGCAAAGGGTGCATAACCGTCTGTCACTTAGAAGAGATCTTGGTGGAAAAAAAGATACCCTTTGGAAAATAGAACACTGTGTTCCAAGTTTACAGGGGACTTCGTTTGCAATGTAAATGCAGACACGCCTTGGAAGAGTTGATAGCAGAGCTTACTAATACAACACGGAGCCCTGGAGGTACTTACAGGGGCAACGACCTAGGACTGAGTATTCATCCTGTGCTCTCCCTTGCTAGTGAAACCCCAGCCCAGCTGCCCTGCATACTCTAGGGACTCTGAGTTACCTCTGGTGTGGCTTAGACACCGGATATCTAAAGCTCCTTGGGACTGAGCGTGCTCACGAGACACAGTGTGGCTGAGGAGTTAAAGAAGAGGCCCCAAGGAGTGACACAGGACGCACGGTGGTGGGGCGGGGTGAGGCCCGTCCTAGAAACTTGTGTTAAAGCAGACTGATACCCTGCATCCACTGCGGTTCTCAAATTCTCGTCTTTCTTCATTTCTAAAACCTTGATAATGAGGTCTTTTTGAAACTGTGGTGCTTATGTTTCTTTAGCCTGCCTTCTAGAAGAACTGTGCAATGGGGGGAAGGAATGCCGTGGGACGGGGCAGGGCGGGGGGACAGGGTAAGGATGGATTACGATTTCTCTGCGTTTTTAAATATTCAGGCAGATCAGTGTGTGATACTCTGCTTACCTTTTATAAAGCTTTACCTGTGTTGATTTCTCTTTCAGGAATGACTTTATTTGAAGCGTTCTAAGAGACTGAAAATGTAATGAGATATGAAGTTGCCCAAGAAATATTTTTCATCTTTTACATGACTGCTATCCTGGAGTCTGCAGGCATACGGAAAAAGCTGAAAGGAAATCTTTTTGCTCTGCTGGATGCAGAATTCAGCTGGCTTTGAAACAAGTTTTGGTTTAAAAAAAACCTGACAAAGAATTTGTTACATTTCCAGGGAAGAGAAGAACTGAGTTTTTATCAGCCACTGCCCCTTCCAATCCTCCATCCCTGGCCTGGGTGTGTACCGTTTTTCCAGAATGATCACTGTGTACAGTGGAATTATTTGTTGCTGTCTGAGCTGATGCTCTGTGTGTGTGTGTGAGTATGTGTGTGTGACTACGTGTGTGAGTATACGTGCAAGTGCTTCTGTTCCCACAACCCCTTACTTCCAATTTTACACTGGTTGTAAGAAGATCTACAGTTTAACTGTTACAAAAGATAAAGATGACTCTTTGGTGGTGAAAGGTCCTTGAAGATTACCCAGTCTAGCCCTGAGAAACTGACCTCGAGGGAGGTCATGGGGTCAGATGGAACTAGCCGGTGGACCAAGGATGCCGTTCTCTTAGGTCACTTATAAAATATTGAGAGTTCTTTTTTTTTTTTAACTTGAGCTAAGCAATTCTTATTTAGTCCACTCAAGAAAGGGGCAAATAGGTTAAAGTCACAAAACCAAAAAATGCTTGTTTTGACAACCCAAGGTCAAAACAAAACAAAAAAATCTCCCCTGCTTCTGCCAGGTGGGCCTGAACCTTCCTCTGGCTTGTTTTCCCTGGTGCACTTGCTGTTTTGCATCTTGTAACTAATGCTCGTTATTTACAACAACCTTGGTGGTTACTTCCCCTTTGGGCTTGGAAAACCCTACTCTTTTTTTGCCTTAGAGTTTATGAAACTCCTAACAGAACTCAGAGGACATTTGTGGCAGGTCTGGGCCGAAGGCTGGGAAGGTCCGCTTACAGGGAGATCTCCAAGACCTGCCTGCTTCATGCTCCTTTTATTTCAGAGAGGAAAGGCGCATTTCTCATTTGGCTCCAGGAAGATGATTTCCATTCAAATAAATTTAAAAGTAGTATTTACTGTACATACGCTCATTCCATTCTGTTTCTGGCATCAAACTAAAAGTTTCTAACCTTTGATATGAATGGTAGGTTTAGTTCATGTTTGCACAGTGGACTAGAGGAAGTCAGTATGGACACAAATATTCACTGAGGTCCAAAAAGTAGCAATAAAGGGATTTGGGGGATGTGAATTAATGTAAATAATGTACGTGCGGTCTAGACCAATATTTTCAATTTTAAAAAAGGAACACCTATTTCGTTGTTTAAAGAATATGCCCTCAAAATGGTGAGGGGTAATATGTAAGATATTCTTCAGCTTTAAGTATTTTTTAACTTGATTCAGGTCAGAGCACTTTTTTAATAGCAATACAGCAGGCAAGAGAATACTCAAAAATATTTAAAGTTGTATATATACCAGTAGTACGTTTTAAATATTTTCTAATACTTGAGCAGTTTTCGTCTGTCTTCCAAACATGCCAAATGTTAAGCATTCAATATTTTCAACACATAAGCTTTCTACTGGTTTCTATTATCTAATAAATACTGTAAAGTGTTCCCAAAGCAACTGATGTTTACAGGCCTCGTGTTTTCCCCCCTCCTCCGAAGGGCCGGGGACCCACAACAGGCGCGCCCTCCTGAACACTAATGACGGTCTGACTCCAGGGTCGTGAATGACTTGGCTGCCACCTTGATGTAAAAATTTGTAAAGGAAGTTTTTCACCCTTTTGAGTGTGAAGTGTATTTTTTAACTGTCTGGTTTGTATTTTTACGACTTTTGTACTACCAAAGCAGAGTTAAAAATAAAAATGTCAAACACAGTGTGCTGGTTTTCAATGACGCACTTGTCAGGGCCTTGTGTACTGAAGGTACCATGTGGCGGTGTGATCGATGGGCTTAGTCTGACGGTGCCTTGTTTCTTCCGTCTGCTTTGGCAAGTAGTCAGCTGGCTGGCTCTCCTCACTGGGGTTTCCCCCCACAGGAACACCATTGCTCAGCCCCGCCATAATGATTTTTGAAATTTGAAGGTAATTTTGGATATATAGAAGAATTGCAAAAGCAGCACAAAGGGTTCTTGTATGCACTTTCCTCCCTTTCCCCTTGTGTTAACATGTAACCACAGAACAATGATCAAAACTAAGACTTTACCATAGGTATATAATTACTCAGGAAGCCACAACCTGATTCTGATCTCTCCAGTTGTCCCACTGATGTCCTTTCTCAGTTCCGGGATCCCCCATTGCATTTGGTCGTTGGTCTCCTTCATCTCCTTTGACGTGTGGTTCCCTTTCTGTCTTTTCTTCTGGTTCATGATCTTGGTACTTGAGAGTGTACTGGTCATTTTTTTTGTAAAGTGCCCTTCAACTCAAGTTTGCCAGCCCATCCGATTGTATCAAGGTTTTGCGTTATGGAAGGGATCCGTCGAGGAAATGGGCCTTCCTCGTTGCATCGCATCTGGGGAACATGATGTCAGTGTGTATGGTGATGTCAACCTTGATGGTTGGCTGTGGTGGTGGCCACCAGGTTTCATTTGGGTGATGTCATTATTTTCCTTTTGTAAGGTGAGATACTTGGAGATTAGGCAAATATTTTCTGCTTAAACTTTCACCCATTAATTTTACCATCTGTATTGGCTTCTTAGGGCTCCTGTAACAAATTACCACAAAATATTAGGTTTTTATTCTTTCACAGTTTCAGAAGTCAGAAGTCTGAAATGGAGGTGTCGGCAGAGTGGGTTCCTTCTGGAGTCCCCAAGACAGAATCTGTCCATGCCTGTCTCCGAGCTCCTGGTGGTTGCTGGCCACCCTTGGTGGCTCTTGCTTCGTGGCAGCTTCACTCCAATGGCTGCCCCCACCTTCGCACAGACTCCCCCCCCGCAATGTGTGTGCCTCTGTCTGCTCCTTCTCTCCAAAGGACACCTGTCAGTGGGTGTAGGGCCCACCAGAATCTCATATGACTTCATTTTAACTTGATTACATTTGCAAAGACACAGCTCCCAAGTAAGGTCACCTTCACAGGAGCCTGGAGTTAGGACGTCAGCATTTCATTTTAGGGCAGGGTTGTCCAACCTGCGGCCCAGGATGGCTATGAATATGGCCCAACACAAAATCATAAATTTACTTAAAACACCATGAGATTTTTTTTTGTGATTACATGTCTCAGAGTATTTATGTGTGGCCCAAGACAATTCTTCCAGTGTTGCTCAGAGACACCAAAAGGTTGGACACCCCTGTTAGGGGATACAACTCGTCCATTAGGAGGTTGTGCCTAAGGCTGTTTGGCTGTGGAATGGCTCTTTCAGGTTAGTGCCTGTGTCCTTTGATAGGGCTTCATTCTCTCCCTCTTTTCCTCCCTCCTTCTGTCCTTCTCTCCCTCCCCCCTCCTTACTTCTCCCTCCCTACTTCTCTCCCTTCCTCCCTCCTTTCCTTTCTCTCTCTCTCTTGCCTGTTCTTACCTTCTGGAACCACAAGATACTCCAGACTCATTTTGTCTTTTTCTTGCCTCCACCCTGGAATTGACCACTAATCAAGGAGCCCTGGTTGCTCTTTTTGAAGAATGAATGATGTTTAGAAATAAAGGTCACAGGGCACTAGGTGCGCTCACTGGTGCTGTGCTGTCACTGCTTCCAGGCTCCTCATATGTGTAAATACACACACACACAGTGGTAACCCCTGTGCATACATGCACTTTTATTTATTTCTGTATCTATTTTTAAAACAGAAACAAGAGTCCAGACTGAGACCTCTGACTCCAGTCCAGCTGCAGAGGGCTCATTCTAACTTTCCACATCTTTGTAACTTTTCTATCCTACAGTGAAGAAACCTGCCTCTTAGCTGTAATTTTTAATATATTAATTCACCCCCAGTATAAATATAAAACAGTTGGAATACAGATTTGCCCCTTGGAGAAACCAATTTGCCAACCAGAGCACAATGCACTTGGTTCTTTTAGTTTTTATCCTCAGCGTATCCAGTGGTAACGCAGTTTGCCAGAGTTATGAGGTCGGCTCCTTTGTTCCCCACCCCTTCAGCGTGGTCATGTGATCCTGTTTTAACACACTCATTTGTCACCAGCTGCATTCCATCTTTCATTCATATCCTGGTTAAACATTTAAAAATGTATATACAGCAAACTTTACTCCTTATAGTGCCTCATTGGATTTTTGACTTTGAGATTATTTTATTTTATTTTATTTTATTTTATTTATTTGCCTTGAAAACAAGACTATCAATACCAGCTTATGCTAAGGAAGTGGAAAAACTGATTTTTATAATGTTCAGTTTATGAAAATGAAGATACCCAGGATGTACGTGCCAGAGTGGATGTTAGAATTTTCCCCCAATCCCCGTTTATAGTCAAGAGGAGTCAAGTGGGTTGACGCCTTTTATTCTTCATCAGCCTTTTGAATCTTCTCCAGCACAGGGGTGATGCAGGGTGGGTAGGGCTGGGTCACTGCTGTGCTGTCATGCCTTTCTCAGCTTGTGAGGGGAGCAGCGAGCAGTTGGCCAGGAAGCACCTGCGGCCTTTCTGTTCCACGTGGAGACGGAACACCAGACTCGCAATGCCCGCTTGAACGATTATTCCCTCTCTCAGCACCAGCAGGTCACCAGCAGATCTTGGGTGAACTTGCCAGGGGGACTGTCCATGACCTTGTATGCTCCTGGACTTTCTTCCCAAATCTATCTCGATGTGTAGGCTTCCTCCACCCCTATATAGCCATGACTTGGAGGAACCCTGAGCACCGTGGAGTGTTGGGGCTGGGAAGTGGGGTCCCACGATTCAGTTCTGCTTGCCAAGGGCTTGCCTGAGGTCTAAGTGGGGTGTTTCCTGCACCTGAGGCCTTTGCCTGTTCTTGGACTTTTTGTCTGTGGGGCAGGTTGGTTCTACCCAGGGCTTCCTTTGTTAATTTCTCATCTTCCCGGGATTGTTCTTCAGGACTGTTCTTGGATTCTCCTGGGGGGTCCCTCCTTGTAGTTTCAAACACCTGTAAGGATACCTGGGACTTCTTCGTGTCCTGCACTCCGCGGTGGCCCAGCTGGTGTGCTGTCCACAGGATTCCGCTGGTGGCCAGGCGGGAGGTCTTGTGCTTTGCAGAGCTGGCGCTGACTCCCTCTGCTGGCGGAATGTGGGAACTGCATGGCTTCTTGGCCGTTGTGTTTTCTCAGGATCTGGTGCTCCGAAAGAGCTCGCGATTATTTTCAGAATAAATAAGTAAACAAAAGCCTACCTTTAAAAATGAAAGAGTATCATTGGCTATTTTATGGAAGTAAAAGTTCAAGTTTGGGTTTCTCCTCACCCATTTTCTAACCCTGGCAGTTTGTCTCGACTGTCTTTCTCATCGGAAACCCTGGTTTCTTACCTGGGAGCTTGTGTCCCCACCGGTGCTACCTGGGATGCGGGTAGGAATGACTGAGCCCCGTTTTGGAGGAAACTCCATGTCCTGAAGCCTGTCGCAGAAGTGGTGTGACTAAGAGATGGGGTACGATCTTTGAGAAGGAGCCGACCTCTGCTGTTGAGTTTGAACTGGCTCCGCCACTCACCGCTGTGCCATGCTGGGACATTACTTCACCTTTCTGAGCCGCAGGTTGCTCATCTGTAAGATGACCTAGCTCTCAGGGGTTTTAAGGATTAGAAACCTGCACGCAGCCCTGGCTGGCGTAGCTCAGTGGAAAACAAAGTTACAGTGCCTGCGGTGACCTGCGTGCCCCTCCCCCCATCCCTGATAGAGGGCATTGCCATGGTCAGCAGCAGGCTCGGTGTCTCAGCGGTGAAGGTCGCTGTGCATCTGTCCTGCCATGGCGGATCAGTGAGGCCTGTGACGTAGCCTGGCACACATGGCTTTATCCAAGGGTGGAGATGAGCCAGAAAACCATTTGTTCTGAAGGTGAACCTCAGGGTTCATAAGCTTCACAGAAATGCCACAGAGTAGAGGAGGGTTCAAGTTTTGAGGAGGCTGAAGTACTTGGGTAAGAATAAAAAGGTCGTGTAAAGTATAGTATAGGCACATAGCGAATAATATTGAGATAACGTTGTATGGTGTCAGTCAGGTGGTACTGGAAACATGATTGACTAACCACTCCACCACACACCTGAAACCAATACAGAATAATACTGAGTGAAAAGTGTAGTTGAAAAAATTTTGAAAAGTGAGAAAAGAGAGAAAAAAAGATCTGAGGATGAAGAGGGAGTGCGTGCAGGGGGCAGCTGACAGCCCATCAGCCCAGCATCCATCCCCTCTGAAAATGATGCCTACTTCCTTTGGAGAACTCTTCCTCCCTCTTGGAACCCAGCATGTACCTTTCTCCCCTGACTAGCAGGACACCACTGAAGTGGGCACACGACCCTCCCGTGGCCTGGCCCGATGGCACCCCCCCTTTGAATATTTGCCAACTAGAGCTGGAAAAAGGGTTTTATTTCTCTGGAGGCTCATGCTACAGGCTCAGTGGCTGGTGGAGGCCACATTTCCCGTTAAGTGGCCGGATGCTGGTCTAGAGAAAGGAAGGGGACGCACAGAGGTAAGAGAGGCAGTCCAGGTTGCTTTCAGGCCCCAGGCTCAGTTGTCCCTCAGGCCGAGCTGCCCTTCTGAGTTTTATAAATGTTCCAAGGACATTTCTCTTTGTCTTACCTAGTTTGGGTTGAGTTTCTATCACTTGCAATAACAACAACAGCAACTACAAAACCCATGACTAACGCAATAACTCAGAGAAAAGGAGACAGGTGAGGCAGGACAGGGGTGTGTGGGTAGTGAGGCCCTGGCGTCGCCTGGAGCTGCCTTGGACCTGCAGCCAGGGGTCTGGCCATGGTGTGGTCTCTGCTCTGAAGTGCTGGTGTCACAGGTGGGCACAGGTAACCAGGTTCCTGGTGATTGCGGACCAAGAATCGAAGCAAACACACAGAGAGTTTATAGCAGAAAGAGAGAGCAAATTTATTAAGCAATAGTACACTCCACAGAACATGGGAGCAGGCCACCTCCAAGCAGAGAGATTGACCTCAGGGGCTGGAGGGATTCTATTCTTACAGGGCAGTTATATCCTACCTAGTTTTGGCGGGCTTTTATTGCACATGTACAAGTAGTTATATTACTTTAAAGCTACTGTGCATGTGGTTTCCCATGATATTGCTTGATTGGCCACTGGGGAAGGGGGTCCCACAATGTTAATTTATTATAATGCTATTATAATGAAGCAGGGGACCTGTAGCATCTTCTGCACAGGTGCATTCATGATTCATTGTGATTCAGTGCTTTTCCAGAAAGTGGGAACAACGGGTCTTAGAACAGGGTCTCTGTCCTGTGTGGATGTCCTTTATCTTAGCCCTGGGGCACCTCCGGGGTTTCCCCCTTCCCCACTATCTCCTGCCTCACACGGACAAACCCCTCTCCTTCACTGCCCTCCATCTTCCCTTGATTTGCTGTTAGGCACATGCTTACATTTCCCATAAGGGCACCCCTTTGACATTCAGATGTTCTTTGGCCACCTGTGACCCTAAATTCTTTGATCTCAATCTTCTAACTATAGCATGAAGATGACGTGTACCTTTGAGGGTGGTTGTGATGATCACATGAGCTTGGGCACACGTGCAATGAGTGCAGGGCCGGCTACAGCCAGGTGCGCTCAGCGTTCATTCGGTGAGCTGCCTCAGCACTGCCAAGTTCAGACCCTCTTTGGCAAAACAAATGATAGAATGATGGGAGTCTAGCCATTTGAGCATTGATGCTTGATGTTTCTGCCATGTTCACACTGTTTCATGTCTGAAGATGGACCTGGGGTGGGGTTGGGGGTTTGGGTGGGGGTGGGGAATAGGAGTGTAGGAGGAAATATGTAGAAAGGCAACTGTGATATCTACTGAGCCTGAGGTTCTCCTGGTGCCAGGTCATATAACTGAAGTGAGAGAAGGACCTCCTTGTCCTGAAGCGAAATGGACCCAGATCACAAGGTAAGGGGCAAGTTCTTTTTTTGTTCAGGCTGTCATTTTCTATCATATGATAAGACATGAATTTAGTATAGTCATCTCAGTGAGTTTAAAAAGAACTTGATTACATTTAATCTGCAAGTTAATCTATCTCAGAAACTTGGATAAAATGCTCTTGGAATTGTAATATTATGATTTTGTTTATTATGGATGAATATATTCATGCCGACCAACACAAACAGACACCAAACAAAACCACCCCTCTGGAATAAACCAAGCCTGCCAAATCCAAGGGTTCTGTCTTGCATGAAAAATGCATTTTATTTATAAAAGTTTATTTGGGGCAAGGAAGGATAAAAGAAGTAGACCACATAAATATTCATTTCAAATGCAGTATGACTAGACATAAATGACTATGTGTCCTACAATGGTTACATGATTAAAAATAATGAAAATAAATAATAATGAGAATTTTAAAATAAATTTAAAGCTGCCCCAAGATCTTTGCCTTGAGATGATTATTAATGATGTAGGCAGAAAAGGACTTATCTAGTTTAGAAATTGTTTAATATTATTTGGTGGTCACAGCCGTCAAAATTTAGTTCTTCAAAACAGTGGTGCGTGCTACTCATACAAAGTGGTCCAATGTGAGATGATTTTCACTGGGTAACAAGAGGACACCTAACGTTAATTATTTACCTCTTGCTGAGCATGTGCTAACCACTCTACACTCCGTATCTCATGTAAGTCTCCTGAGAGCCTGGACGGAGGCACAGCCATCACTCGTGCTTTACAGGTGACAAAATCAGGGGGAAAAATATCGACCTACGCCATCCCAGCCGTTTATGTGACAAACAGGTATGGTCCCTGGGCCCACCTCGTGCTTTGCAGGATAAGAAATTTGTGGCCCCATGATCATCCTAAAAACTCAGCTATCATTATCAATAGGAATAGTCTCAGAGATTTTACAGATAGGTTCTTGACTGTAACTTTTCAAATCTTCCTTAAAATCTTCCTCAGAACCAGAAACAACAACAACAACACCAACAACAAAATCTTTCTTCCCCAACTGACAATATGAGTAACTTCACTTTCCCAAAATTGAATTGTCCTGATCTCCAGTTTTAAGTTCCCTCACCTTTCAGATCTCAGAATTCACTCTATTGTTTTGATGGTTGCACCCCCCAGATAACGAAGACCAGAGGCTTCTCTTCTTAGACATTTCACATTGGATTCAGCCCCTCTTTTCGTCTGATGGCAGCGGGGCTGTCCGCAGAGAGGCTGTATCATGTGTTGCTTAAAAGGACCCTTCATTGTTCAACCTGGGGTCAGCGGCGATTCTGCCGCTGGCTGGTTGTGTGACTGTGTAAAGGAGGCACATCACCTTTGAGCCTCCATTTCCCCATCTGTGGAATGGGGTGATCATGCCCCTCACAGGGGCACGGTGGACCTTCATGAGATGATGCGCTGTACTCACTGCTTAACAAGAAAGATTTCAAAAGTTTAAAGAAGTTTAAAAGTTTAAGAAAGTTGAAGCTACATTTATACTATTAAAAACAAACAAAAAAAACTACGACTTGGTGACTCCCAGAAATTATCACTGAGTAAGATTTCTATAGCAGCAAGTGTATTATTTGGCAAATCACTTTGATATAGTGGCTTTGCAGATATTTTTCTTTTATCACTTTCTTTACTATAAACTTCTATTTTAAGTTCTGTAACAGCTCTTAGTTTGTCCCTTGGATAATGGCTGATGTTATGGAAATCTTTGAGCTACACTCTTAGGGCCTCATAAATGGGTAATTTGAAACTTTTCATTTCTTTCTAAGCAGCAACATCTAAGATGGAGAGCATGTTAGTGAAGGAGACCTTCAGCCCTCTTTGGCCTGTGAGATCTTCCTTGTTTACATAAGCACCGAGGTTTACCCGTGCCGTCCGCCATAGCCTTAGGGCCATTTTGGAAAATGGAAAAAGGACAAAACTTTTTTTCATCTTGGGAATACAATTATTTTTGCAGGTTTTTCTTAAAAGGTTGGTAACTGGTGTCAAAAGAAAATTTTATAGTTTTGCTTTTAAAACAGCAAGATTTAAACAAACATTCCAATGAGCCTGTCCACCAGCTGTCTCACTTATGTGAGTCTGGAATGTGCAGTTTTGATAAAGGGAGGTAGGTAAAATTCTTTGGCTACTTTCCTGACTCTTGGTCATATTTTACTCTAGTTTTGTGTTAACCATTCCAAAAATGCTTAAAAACAGAAAATGCAGCAGTCTCCTAAAACTCAGGCAGGGCGGGGACCCACAGATGAGCAGCCCTGGGACGCGCATTTTCACGTTCTCTAGTGTTCTCAGTGTGCGGCTCGCACACGGACGGCTGCTGTGTGCGTCAAAACTGTGAGCCTGGTTTCGTCTATTTACAAGGCACTTTTGCAGACAGTCTACGTGAGCTTCTAAATTAGTGGTTTTTAAAGGCTCCACACCCAGGGATGTGTAAAGAAAATGTTAAAACTCTAATATTTAATTCTCTCATCTTACTATTGCTCTAAGAAGCATATGCCATATTTGTGGTGCACGCAGGTGTTACTACAGAGGCAAATCTACCATTAGGAACCGAGAGAAAAGCAACTTCCGTGTCTCATCACACAAATACCCGTCCTTTTGTTCTTTCTCTCCCAGGATTTTAAAGATTTGATTTCAAGATGACTGGAAAACGTGGCCATCAAAGTTTCTCACTGCTTGGCCTCAAACCTTGATTTTCTTAAGGTTTCCATCTCAATTTGTATCCTCAAGGTAACATGGTCTAATCAGAGACCAAACCTTCGCTTGATGCTCCAGTTCTATTCTCTGTCTACAGACCGCTGCCCCTCCCCCACCCCAGTCAAAGCCTCATTGTTCAAATGCAGCAAGGAAGTTTGAGAATGTGGACCGTGAATAATAAACGTAATTTCTCTCAAAGTTATATAGACTTGTGCTCCAGCAGGCTTGCATTTACACCCTTATGACAACATATCACAATCTCATAATTAGTATTCAGAGTCGTAGTTACACGCTGTTTCTCCTCCAATTATACTGTGAAGAGCTTTTGTTCTTTCACTCAACAAGTGACACTGATTCCCCCTTCTGCCACACACCACTCTGGATCTAGGCAAAGGCACTTGCTTATTATAGTCACTTTAGTGAAAAAAAAAAAAAAACCCACAAAAAACAAAACCTAAACAGTTGCTAGTGAAAGGGTGACAAATGGTGATGGAAGGAAACGTGACTTGGGTGGTGAGCCTACAATGCAGTGCACGGATGATGTGTTCCAGGACTGTACCCCTGCTGCCTGTATAATTTTATTAGTCAGTGTAGCCCCGATACATTCAATAAAAAATTAAAAAACAAAACAAAGATTGCTAATAGTCAACTCCAAGCGACTGACTTCAGAGTGCAGGTAAGAATCATCTGTTACCAGCATGTTTAAATGGTTTGTCTATAAACTTGTTTCTCAAAGTAGCTCAGGCTGCTTCAAAAGTCAGACTGTTTCAATGTGTCTACCATAACCTGATACATTGGAGAAACTTACAAAGTTAGTAAATAAAGGGGTAACTTTCCCCATAAATTAACAGGCAGAGGATTTACCATGAAGAACAAAGTTCAGCTTGCCTGTTTAATTATCTCTACTTCTAAAACAGAGGATTTCACAATGAATGAGGTTTACTCTTGAGGGACAAAAATAAACAGAAAGGAAGAACTTCCACATTTTTATCATAAAGATTTATGCAAATGGGATTCCCCTTGGTGAAAAATAAAGTTCAAATCTAAGGCTGAAAGGCCACGAGCCTGTGTCTGCACACAGATGAGAGAATGCAGGCAGGAGATCTCTGCTCACACACTTGCATCTGTTGCCTCATGCATTCTTCCCAGGCCCCCCCCTGCTTGGAGATACTGATGGAAGAGTTAGGAAAAGAAGAGAAAATCTTACCCTTTGTTTTTTTTTATCCATACCTGAGGATATGTTTTTTTTTTTTTTTTAATTGATTTGAGAGAGCGAGAGCTAGAGAGAGAGAGAGAGAGAGAGACATCAATCAGCCACCTCCCCATACACACCCTGACCAGGAATCAAACCCACAACCTTTTGTGTCCAGGAGGTCACTCCAACAAACTGAGGCACTGGGCCAGGGCGGAGACTCTTACCCTTCAGACCAAAGGCAGTGTGAGGCAGGAAGAGGGAAAGGCGAATGGCCAACAATGCCCGAGCATACACAAAGAGGCGCTGCCAAGAACCTCAAATTCCCTTCATTCCTCTGTGAATCTGGTCTGACAGCTGTAACAACTTGCTACAATCTACCTTGGAAATCAGGGGAAAAGATTTATTTTCATATTATTGTAATAATTCAACTTCCTCTAGTAAAAAATGAAATCTAACTTCTTAGCTCAAGAAACCTACATGTAATATAGAAAAAAGCCTTAAGATCAAGATTTGACCTGGTAAATACCCCGCTGGTGCAAGTTGCTAAGATCATGAACTGCGAGTGATGTTCACTCCTAATCACAGCCAGTGCCTTACGCCGAGAGTGCATCTGAGCTTCCCAATTCTCCAGAATGTTTTGGAAAGGCTCTCGATTGTCGGCATCCTCTTCTGATAAGAGGTGGCAGCAGGCTCCAGAAAGAGCACTGTGCAGAGCTGGGTGCTCAGGCAGCTGCTAGACAACCTCGTGGATAGAGCTGGGTCTGGAGTTTCTTTTCAACCTCAAGATTTTGACGTTCCTCTAACATTCTTTGGTGGAGTCTGGACATGGGGATAAAGACAGAAGGGGCCAGGATTATTTTAAAAAACAAACACACTTGAAATTCTTGGTCATCTGTTTACCGTTTGAAACAGTTATCTGCACAAAAAAGAATCTTTAAAACTTGGGAGAGTTGTTAATCATGGTGAAATATCTGCAGCAGTCCTTAAATGTGAAATTATGTGTGTATGTAAATGCAGAAGCGGTTCTGGGGGAGGGAAAGAGATTTGTCTGTGAGCTCACCTTACCCTTCTCTTGTCTGAACTTCCTTCTTTAATCCTGTTTTGGAGATATCAGTGGGGACTATAGTCCAGTTCTCCTTCCCCTGGACCAAAGGTTTAAACCCTTTCTGTGTTACACTAAATATAAATACAATTTCAACCTCTTGCAAACTGGCTCTTTCCTAGGCTCTTGTGTTTTGAAGACTAGATGTTCAAAGGCTATAAGCTGCCCACCTTAAAACGTGATGCCCATTTCTCTTTCTCGGTAACTGAATCCTGAATTTATGTGGAAAGCCATGCACACTGCTAGAAAGATAAGTTTTCTTAGCCTTTCTTGCAGCTAGATGTGACCAGATATTGACCAATTGACCAATGAGGTATATGCAGAAGGGCTGAATTAGACTTCTTGGAGGTCTTTAACAGAGAGGAAGTGACATCTTCTGACCCTTTATTCTTTTTCCTACATGGAAAGCAAATGTAACGACTGGAGCCCCAGCAGCTGCTATGGACTACATGGTGAACTTGAGAAGGAAGCGAAGGTTATAGAAGGAGCACGTGTCACTCATACCATGGAATGCTCTACCAGCCCAAAACGCATCCCCCAGACTTTTCTACGTAAGAGGCAACCAAATACCTGTTTTTACCCATTTATCACATGCAGCTGGGACCTAGTCCCAGTAGATACGCTTGGGAAATTGTTGAAGGAACTGCTCTGAAATATCAAGTATTTGGTGTACTAAATACAATAGCAAACACATCTCCAATGCAATCAATAATGCCAACAGTTTATCTTTCAACAGTTCTGAGTAACCTTGTATGTGAGGTGACTTGTCACCAGACAAACCCAGGGTAACATATGTCAGTTAAGTGTTTCTTAGGGTATTATCCTTAAAGATGCTGGAAGCCTCAGAAATCATGTTTTATGTTGAATAGTTATAAAATGCCTGATGACATTATATATACTTCACAGTATTAGCACCTTCAGTTGTGAGGATGTAAACATTTATTTAAAGGTTGTTTTTAACTAAGAAGACTTATTTTACTGAGTGCCTACTATGTGACAGGCCTCGTGCTCAACACTTGTGTAGTCTCATTTAATCTTTGCAAGTGCAGCTGTTCTTATTCTTAATTAACAGGTGGGCAATTAGAAGGGATCAACTACTTGCCTGAGGTCTCATGGCAAAGCTGGAAATCAAACCAAGGTCAACCAGGTTTTAGAACCCGTTATGAAACACCATACTAAAGCATCTTCCGTGTTTATATTTTTCTCCATAGTCTTGACAATCCTATACATTCTCCATCAATTCATGTCAGAATGGCTGTCCCTGTTTTTATAAATTAGAAGACTGAAACCCAGGGATGGCTTATTTACCCTTAAGGCCCAGGTAGTCACATTGTCAAGGGTTTGGATCCCAAGGACAGGGAGCCAAAGTCATTCACTGCAAAGTGACCTGATCTCCTCAAGTGTGATGTAGAAGTCTGGCTCTTTAAATTAAAAAAACAAAAAATCAAAAAACAAAACCATCCAAGGTTACTGACACTCAGTCTGGGGGTATCAGAAGCACCATTGAGTTAATACAGGCAGTCGCATTATGTTGTTATATTTTAATCAGAATCAGGCATTAAATGGCATAAAACACTATATATATCCCTTCGCTGTTCCAAATTTCATAAACTTCAAACACAAACATGACACAGTTTCAAGAATTATTTTGACTGGCCTCCCCAATCCCAAAGGAGATTAAAAAGTAATAATGTAAAAAAGTTAAGGTCAAGGTGTCTTCATAGCACAGCTAAGGACTAACCATTTGTTTAGCCGTGGCTTCCGCTCCACCCTGAATGCTGCGGAGCTTCGCTCGCTGTCAAACAACTGGTTAGTTATTAATTCCCTGGGTGATTGTCCCTGGACGTGGGCCATGCTCTGGCGGGCGTGGGGACACAACAGGCACTTACAGTGGGGAAGTTACCTCCTCCAGGTTGGGTCCAACGTTTGGCTCTTAAAAGCAAGATAAAGAATTAACAAAGAGAATGTTCTGTGAGTCTGTGCTCTTGGGATGAAGTGCTGGGATTTCAGAGCATTCTCAAGGACATCTGCACCAGATGTGGGGAGCTTTGGGGAGTGGCGAGCAGGCTGTTTCTAGACCCGGGCACCCTGGCCCACTCTGACTTTTGTTCTAGTGTCCTGAGTGATGGGCCATCTGCACAGGGACGCTCTGGATCTGAACGCAGCACGGGAACTCAAATCATCAGAACAGATGCTGGCTGTAAACAATGGGCGAGGCTGCACCATGCGCTGCAGGGATACAGCTTGGTGTCTACAGAGCAATCGCAACCCGAGACGCCCCTCATGACCCTAGCTTGTTTGCACGCGCAAAGCCCCTACCCTAATCCACCTCGTCCAAGTCTTCTCCTGCAGTAGCTGCTTCTAAAGCTGCTAGGGCTTCCGCCACTGCAGCATCCTCATCCTCTGTCCCCCCAATCCCATCTCTAGCACAGCCCGGGGCATCCTCCCACCCATTTGTTGGATGGACCACAGGCATGGCCTGGGCAGGATCCTCTTCTTTAAAGTAGACGCTCAGGACTTCTGCCGCCACAGCCTCGTTGAGCGAATCCCAGCTTCTCTTCACGGAGAAGGGCATGTTCGAAACCTGCCCCGTCACGTCAGAGCGCATTTTCTCCAGGGGCTCCTCCTCAGGATGGCTCTTGAAAAAGTAATCTTTTTCCTCGTGATCCACATTGCCTCCAGCTGAGCCCCAACTTTGGGGGTAGTCTGGGGCTGGTATCCGGAGGACGTGGTCTTGTGCTCCCACGACAGGACATTCTGCCTTGGAAGGGACCCTGGAGTCTCCCTGTCCAATGACTCGGGTCCCTTCTGAGGGCTGCAGCACCCAGTCTGTTTCCCTGGTGTCCCCTCCCTCAAGGAAGGGTGGAGTTGGGTGCACACGGTTCGCTGTACCGGCCCAGGAACCTGTGCCACCCTGCTGGGGCTCAGGATCCCCAGGAGGCTGCAGAACCACCGTGAGCCCAATGCCATTGATGGTGCCGCCAGTCTTCTCCGCACAGTGTCCCCCTCCTCTGTCCCCTTGAGGGTGCGGTCCCTGGGGAGGCCAGCAGGGCTCCTGCAGACCAGCTGTTCTGCTTCTGCTCACAGTCCTCCTCAAGCCCTCACGCTGAAGGTCATTTTTATGCACCTGGACTTCGCTGCTCTGTTTGCCTTTTAACTTAACTGTGTCCTCTTCATCGAACTTGCAGCTGTTCACTTCGTTGACATAGCCAGGCGAGGGCACTTGGACTGGGTCAAAGAGATAGCTGGGGTGAGAATAATGAAGGTCAGTAGGGCTCATTATTAGCTTTATTTATTTATAACTGTTAATCGCTAATTTCTACTATTAACAATTTCTTCTCTTCCTGTTAATTTCTATGATTAGTTACTCATCTAAGCCTGTATGTGTGCCTAAATCAAATAGACACAGTTCGTGTGAAAATGTCCTACCACTGGGACCAGGTCCTAGGAGGAGACCCAGAAGAGGGTGGGAAGATGACACAGAACAAAGCGGTTCATGCAATTTGAAAACAAACCAAAAAATAAAACAAATAAAAAAGAAAGAAAGAAAGAAAGACAGACAGACAGACAGACAGCAAGGAAAGTAAATGTCCAAACACTGGGAAATAACTGGGTAAGTGTTGACAGCACACCCCTCAATGGAATATTATGCAGTCATCAAAATGACAAAGTCTGGACTGGCATGAAAGACACTTATACAATAAATGTTTTTTGTAAAGTTTAACACCCCATTATGATTACAGTGGAGTAACACTTACACATGTATGTATGTGTGTGCATGTATATGGATAAAAATACATATGTATATGTATAAAGGTATGGAATAGAACTATAATAATAAAGATATATTTGTTAAGGAAGCAGAATCATCAGTTAATTTCCCCTTTATTTTATGGAGAATTCTGTTCTATTTTCCTCATTCTGGAACAGAATCTGGAAAACACTGGGAGCACATATGTGATGGGGGCAATTTATTTCCAGCAATGCTGTGTCAGGCATCCTCTGAAACCCAAGCTTTTCTCTGCACTGAAAGTCTCTGGAGAAATGTAAATTCAGCCCCAACCAAGTTCAGTCGCAGAGAATGATGGGGTTCCCAATATCTCTGAGAAGAAAGCAAAAAAACTCAAACGCTTTAAAAATCTAGGCCATATGTCCTCTTAAGTGATATGAACACAGTTCCAAATTCTTAATTTCCGGGCCATGCAGGTCCTGCCCCAAGCTAGGGAAATGCCTCCGTGGGAATCATGGATTCCTCCATTTGAGTGAGTTGTGTTTTTTCTCAACTTTACCTGTGTATCATTTTACAGCACCTGCACCCCATCTGGATTATTTTCTGTTACCATCTGGAAAAAGAAAATATAGAAAAGGAGAAAATACAGTGAATGACACTTTAATATAAATTAAAGTTTGCTTTTTCTTTCCCAGCTACTCACAAGTTAGTGGAGTCCTGGGTTTTTGGCAGAAAGATGACATGTGGGCCACCGAGGCACAGGGATGCCTTTCTGTATGGAAAATCACCAGTTCGGAGATCTCACACACTCACTGACCCTTGTCTCTGTGTCAGACCCCTCCCCAGCGCCAGGAGTTTCGAATGTCTCCTCTGTTTTGCAGCTGAGCAAATACAGGTTGAAGAATGCTAAGGAGAGAAAGGCAGGGCTGAAAAGGACCTGTGTGTTTTCTATCCTGCTGCCTTCTTTGGGGAACCCGGGAGCAGAAGTGTAAGAGAGAGGAGAGGTGTCCTCGTCAGGGGATTTACTCAAGTGTTTAAGGACATGAGCGTATGGCAGCTGCTCTGTGTGTTCCATGTTAGAGACCCGAGGAGGTGACAGCCAGAGTCATCAGCACAACCTTCACCTGGACCAAGCTGCTCCTGCTTTCCCTTTCCCATCCCAGGGACGATTCTGGCTGTAATTCATGGACTCCGCTCTCTTGCAGTTCAAAGACATGGCCTCTTGGGCTTCAGGTGGCAGACAGGCTCAGGTCTGTGCCTCTTTAGTTTCTCAACAGCCCACTGTCTCCTGCCTTTTCCCAAGGTCGCATCCCCCCGCCCCCGATAACTGGCCTCTGAATAAAACCCTCTCTTCATGTAAAACTGACCATATTGTTCTGGTCTTTCCTTTGAAAATCCTAAAAATGAGTGTGGAAAAACCTTTAAGTCACTCCCATTTCTAATATCTATGACCTTTAAAAAGACAAGTCAATAAAAGAACAGGAAGCCCAGTCCCTCTGTCTCCACAAGACGAGGGCACTGGGAACAGAGAGAGATCATTGGCTGGGTCACCGCCTGCCCTGCTCTCTCTCTTCTCTTCTTTCAGTCATGGATGAATTTCCCAGGATGCTGCATCGCAAGCCTTTACCCACCGAGGAAATGCCTGGTGTTTTTCAAGAAGCATGGACCAGTTGGTTGGTTACAGCAGACTAGGTTTACGTAGATAAATCAAATCCACAAGTAACCTCCTATGCAGGGGTGAAGAAAGCCCACCCCCAAGAGATATCCACAACCTAATCCCTGCAACTTGTGAATGCTACCTCATATGACTGAAAACAAACAAAAGAAAAAAATCTTTGCAGATGTGATTACAGATTTGAGATGGAAGATTTGTCTGGATTACCTAGTTCAGAGCCCAGCTCTGCCTCTTCTTGGTTATATGATTTTGGGCCTCAGCTATTTCATTTTTAAATGGGGATAATGATATACCTACACATGATGTTGTTGGGGATTATATGAGTTAATATTCATACTAAGCATATATTACTCAGCTTTATTTATTACTTAGCTTTGTTTGGATACAGCATGCTTAAAAAAGATTGTGGCCTTGCACTTGAAAAAGATGTAGTCTACTTGCATGACAAACGCACACAAACAAGAGCATTAATAATGCAATACCAAGTGATACTTGTTCTGGCATATGGGCCAAATGGTGTATTTCTACCAGCTGTGGCACCAATTCAAAGACACGAACCCCAAGTGCACAGAAGATCCGCAGACAGAAGTCATTGGGGCTTAGCCCACAATATGTGTGTATGACTTTTTTTCTTCTTCAAAGCACTCTCAATTAAATTAACCATTTCCAAAACCCAGGACTGTGTTTCCAGCCTCTGCTCCCCATTTATGTCCATTTTCTGCTAATAATCCAAGAATCAGCTGGATAAACAGGATACAATGCACCACGTGTACCTCCTCCCCTCCATTAACCCCCGTCCTCCCCTCTGGCCTGCTTTCCCTCCATACCCTGCTCTCAAACCCTGCCCCCTGCCACACTGGCAGCACCTCTGTTTACCTAGGACTCCACCAAAAAACAAAACAATCAGCTGGGAGGATGGGGGGGCGAAAGAAAGAAAGAAAGAGAGAGAGAGAGAGAGAGAGAGAGAGAGAGAGAGAGAAAGAAAGAGCGAGCTTTTAAATGTTTGAGAGAGGGTGAAATATGGGTGATAATAGCATAATTGGAACAAATGTAAAATATTAATCATTGAAAGCTATCAGGTTGGCCAACTTCAGGATGGTGAGCTGAAGAGTTGCACGGAGGGAAGGTTTCCTTCTGAAAGGAAGGAAGGAAGATAGGCATGCCTGGAGTGACACCTTGTGTTGCCTGTGACACAGAGGCTAAGTCGACCTTGGGGAAGCCTGGCCAGGCTGGATCTGTCCCCTCCCTCTGCTGCTGTGGCCACATAAGCAACATGCACCCAAGATGCAATGACTGCTGAGATTTAACAGCCACCACTTCCTGTTTCTTACAGAATTTACACGTCACCTGTGGCTTTTAGGGTTCCCTCCCTCTGCCCCAGGAAAACCACAGGATCTATATTTTTCTTCAAAGCCACGTAATCGTGAAGGATGTTTTCATGGTTGTTCCCTTGCAGGATCAAGTATCCAGCCCCCGCCGCCCCCCCCCCCACTGTGTCCCTTTAGGGCACACCACGTGGGTTTCCCACAGAGCTGGGCCCACACCTGAGCACCATGCTCTGTGCCTCTCCCAGGCTCGTGGTCACAGCCTCTGCCTGGGTAGAGGTTCCGCCCTCTCTCACCTCACCCAGTGTTTTCCTTCCCCAGCGACATTCCTTCTCTCCACAAGACCAGCGCTCGCGGCCAAGGTGGTGTGACTGCGGATGGAAAGGGTGGGGGCTAATGTATTTCAGCCAACCCCTGCCTGCCATTATCTACAATCATTCTTCCTTATTTGATGATTCTTAATATCCAATTCATTTTTTTTCTCTTTCCATATGTCACTCCCACACCTACATCCTGCTTTTAGGGAGGCGTTCTCCCATTGGTGGGTGCAAAAAGGAAATACTCCTTGTCCAGGGTGAAACATGGACTTGGGAATAATACATACATTCTTGTGGAGTAAGACTGAGTTTAAGATGGGCCACCTGTCTGCTTTCTCTGTCCTGCTCACTTTGACGACAACCAGCTTAAAGGTGAGAAATCGGTTGTCAGGTGCCCTTTATTACTGAGCACAGTCAAAATATGCTTTCTCTTTGGAGTACAAACAAGCAACTGCAAAGCAAAGGGCAAATATCCTTTGCAACCATCATCTCGTTTACACAGGGGAAAAGCAAATACCATTAGGGTGGGGTGTCCATCGCCGCTGGCGCCTGCCCGCTGCCTGGGGTTTTGTGTTGGGGGTTGGCTCTGCCCTGGGTTTGGTGTTGAAGTTAAACAGTCACGTGTTTGAGATGGACATGGCAGTGGCCCATCAGTTACCAGTCAGTCTGCTTGCTGGAGAAATCCTGTGTCATAAGAGGGAGAAGGGTGGAGGTGGGAAGAAGGGGCAAGACTGGGGAGAGCCAGGAGTTTGCTAACCAGGTGGAGAAAGTGACTGAATACTCATCAGGAACTGAAGGGAATATAGGAAAAGGTTTCACCCAGGAGGAAAGAGCTGCCTTTGCAGATTAGGTAACAGTATTAAATCAATGTTCATTTTCTAATTTTAATCATTGTTCTGGGGGCTATATAAGAAAATGCCCTTGTTCTTAGGAAATACACAGTGAAGTATTTAAGAGTAAAGAGTACAGAATCTGTAATTTATTCAAATGATTTAGGAAAAAAATTGTGTGTGTATGTGTGTGTGTGTGTGTGTGCATTTAGATAAAGAGAATAAACCCAAAGTGGTAAACATTAACGTTTGGGGACTCTGGGTAGAGGGTAAATGGGGATTCTTTTTTTTTTTAAAGAATCCCCATTCAGTCATTTTATTATAAAATTTATATAAAATAAACCATAAACATTACAGTTAAAAATAAAACAAACAGAACAAAGACAATAGAGAAAACATTTCAAATGAGAAAGTAGTAACAAAAAACCTATCAGCTTGCTTGAAATTATTCATATTCTAGATAAACACTTTCTTAGATTTATAATAGTTATTTCTACTATACTTAATTAGGCTACAACATATTAAATATTACTTTTAAAAGACAGATTCTCGAACTCAAGGTATATGGGGATTCTTTGTATTTTTCTTGCAACTCTTCTGTAAGCCTGAAATAATGTCAAAATTAAAAATTAAAAGAAAAAAAAAGTGTGCAGGAACTGATCAAAATCCCACTGAGCTTTGTGCATTTAGCTGAAACCCTGAGTATTTACTGAAGGCCTCTGCTCAACAGGCAGCCCCATGCACGCACAGGTCCCGTCCTGCCCGCTGCCCCGTCTTAGAGAGGGCCTCACGGTCAGGTGCTGCGAAGGACTTGCGGTCTGCTGGCCGTGAACACGAGCCCCTCACTGGCAAGGCCTGAGCCAGCCCCGGGCCAGCACTCGCAGAACACCTCACAGTTATTCAAACGAAGGAATGACTGGTGCTAAGTGACAGGTGCCAAAGAGGTGAAGGACACATGTGAGATTTCAGAAGTTCCCACAGAGGGTTTACCCCCTCCCATGATCAAATCTCTCACTACCCCTGAAAGGACAAGTGGTCTGAAAGGACAAGCCAAGGGCAGGAGCTGGGAGAGAGGGGAGGGACCTGGGTTCCTCCTTCCCGATTCGGGAAACAGCAAAACTCCCGTGTGCAGTGCCAGAGTAAAGGAAGTGGTTTGAGTTTATCAGAGATGACGTCCTTGGAAGAGAGACATAATGAAATTAAACATTTAAAATTACAGCTCTGTATTGAAAAGCCAACTTGCCGATGTCTACAGAAAACAGCAGGGAATTCATGTAACCCGGTGGGCAGGTGAAGCCAACAAATATTTAGTTGAGTTGCCTCCGGGTGCTGAGCTCCTGGACTGAAGAGGAATGAATGAAAACGGCTACCAGGTGCTTCATAAAGGGGGTTAAAGACTGCCTGCCCGACTTCACAGACAGCACTGAGCCTGCAGCTGAACAAGGACAAGGAGATAACCCTTGACCACCCAATCTATTTCCTCAAACCATTTCTTCCTTTCTGGGCAGGCTTTGGAAACCCTCTGGGACACACTTTTCTGGTGTGTTTCCTTTTTTCCTAATGAAGCTGAGCTTCACTGATTGCGGAAAACCCGAAGACTCTCTGAAGGCCTTCCTTTCCTATCAGCACCATCTAGCAGCCCATTTTATGCCTTCCCAATAGTCGAGGTGCTGTGAGGTAGGTGCGAGCATCCCCTCGAACTGGGTTTCATGGGATCTTTGTGTGCAGAGAGTACACAAAGATCTTTGTGTGTTCCTAAGTACTCTGCTAAAAAAGGGGTTCCTTGCTCAAATAGCTCTGGGGACAGCAAGGAGTAAAGATGAGTGCATTCACAGTTATTGAAAGGAACTGTTTCATTTGGTTGAACCTAGAAATCTCAGAAATTACTTGACCACAGAACTTTTTCTTTTTTCATAAGAGACTATTAACAACCAACAAAACTTATATTTTGTGTAACATGTTTGGAAAAACAACAGCTGAAATGAGGGTTCTAATCACCTGGGGGAGGTTTGTGCCCTAAACTAATAAAGTCACGTGGTGTTTGGCGAACACAGCTGGGCCACGTCTGCGCCCAATGTAAGATGTGTCCTGGCAACGGCTCCGGCCCCTGCGATGTGGGAAAGCTGCTGAGTCTCTTCTTTCCTCCGTTTCTGCAAAATGAGGCCACGACATCGGAGCACACGGCTCCCTCACTGAGTCCCGAGATCTCCCCTGCCAGGTGGGCACCAGCATGACCCTTTCATAGGCGGAGAGCCCTGCTTAATGGTTTGTCAACTACCCCATCGCCCTGCCGTTAGGGTGTGTTTGGGGTCAAGTCCACACTCACCCAACCCACAATCCCGTTTCCTGCCTTCAGGCCCTAAGGTCTCCGTCTCATTCCCTGTGGCCTGCAGGTCTCTGGTGAGGTCTGCTGCCCTCTTCACCTTGAGGAATGGCGCCCAGCACCCTGGAGCCTTGAGATGGGGTCAGAGTGTGTGCCACAGCGCTGTCCTAGGAGGGGTGAGGACTCAGATCAGGGGCACCCCGTGAAGGTGGAGGAGTGTCTGCAGGACCCCCTTCTCCACTGGAATGGGCTGGGGGAGGTGCAGGCTCCTGGGCCGGAGGGCTCCCAGTGGGTCCCAGAGCACTGTCTGGCAGCCCTTGGCCTTCTGGTATAATAGGAAACCGTGCCAGAAGTTTGTTTTTAGGAGCAAAAAGAATTGGTCTCTGAGGACACCAGGGTAGAGATAGGGGTTTCTCAGTGAAAGGTTGCCCGAGCTCCGCTCAAATGGTACCATGTGATGTGCTGCCTCGCTGGCCCTTCCCGGAGCTGGTGCTGCTCACCGGAAGGGTGTCTGTCTGCCTGCAGGGCCCCCATGGCCTTCCATGGCATCAACTCTGGGGAGCAAGCCAGGTCCTGGCCCCAGGACTTCCTCACTGCTAGGCTCACAGGATCCTGGTCTGTGCTGATCGGGGAAGCAGGACCTTCTGTACAACAGTGGAAATGTCACTCCTCTTTTCTGCCTGGGGCCCTTATACCAGGATATCGTAGTCCTGTCGATGCATCTTAAAAACATTCCGTATGGCCCTTTCTGGGCCTGGTACAATTTTTTCCCTTTTCTGATGTAGTACTTAGTCCGTGGTTCTTAAGACAGACATTTTGCAAACAGGCACAGCTGTTATGCGGTGCTTCCACCGACTCCACAGCTCTCCAGTGAACGCTCCTGGCACGTACCAGGCACGGGGCTGGTTTCGGCGAAACAGTGAACGGCATCCCAGCGGCTTCCTGAGAGAGTTACAGCATGCGTGCATGTGTGCGTGTGTGTGTGTGGGGGGGTAAGTGTGTGGGGGGGGGTTGGAATTTATATAAACATTTGGGAAGATTCATCACACCAACCACCTCAGCAGTTACGGGGAGTGGTTAAACGGCAATTTAGAGTTGGAGGTTCCAGTTCCACCGATACCATTTGCTAGCTTTGTGGCCTCTGGGCACCTTCCTTAGCCTCTGAGAGCATCAGTTCTAATCTGCAAAATGGGACCAGTAACAGCTCCTGCGGGTCAGGATCACTTGGAAAGTTACATGAGATAAAAGTATATAAGGCATTTACCATGATGTACGGCACACTCTCAGTACTTATTAGTAATTGTTATAAGTAGTTAACATTTGAGTGGTTAGTGTTTATCAAGTACTGTTTTAAGGACTTTCAGGTATTCGTTCAACTTTACAATAACCCTTTTAGGTGGAAACCAGTATTCTATAGATAAGTAAATGGATATAAATGTTATAAAGTGGTACGGTTTGGTTATTAGCACTATTGCTATTGTTTTCCTGATCATATGATATGTAATTATACAACATATAGTTATGGACATTACATAATATTTCATATAGTAGTAATACAATCTGTCTTTGTAAGGTTCTGTTGTTTTCAGAGTCCACTGGCTTACACAATAAGAAGCAGTTTGTGATCCAGTAGCTTTTGCAGAAGGGAACTGGATTCTTTTGAAATGTTGACAGAATTTCATAGGTGTGATTTTATCTTTTCACCACCAGATGGCAGTACAGAGCGGTTATTTCAGCTAATTTTAAGTGTGGGACTTAGTAGGGGAAAGGTCTCAGAAACAGGAGAATTGAGGCACAAATAGTGTAGGTGTTTTGCCGTGCAGCAAAGTTAGGGAGAGAGGGATGTGGTCAAAATTTCAGACACTTAGTGTCACCTTTAAGTCCTGGCGGCCACGGTACCACCATAAGCAAAGCCTTCTCCAGCTCCAGCCGGCAGGAGGCGTATTCAACAGCCTGGCCGGACTGTTGAGCAGTCTGGTTAGACTGCTGAGTTCTACAGAGGCCTCCTTCTGATGCAATGACTGCTTGTCAGACCCCCAAATGGGAGAGTCTGGGTTTCCCTCTCCCACCTGTATGTCTGGACAATAATTCTGTGGAAGAGGATGAGGGAGGAAGGAGCCTGGGGGGTGTGCAAGGGTCCAATTCCTCCCCCTGGATCCTGCCCACAGGCTACCCGTGGTGTGAGCTGGTCTTGGGACTCCATCTTCCAGATGTGTGGGCATGAACTAGGAGCTAAAGATAAGCCACAAAATAAATATGGCCCCATTTTGAAGGTTCTGGGGGAAGGAGCACATTATTTTTATTTAAAATAACTTCACAATATTGTGTTTGAACAGGTTGAATTTGCATGAGTTATTAGAATTAAACAGAAGGCATACAGAACTTGTCCCACTCTGCTAGTAGCTGGTGCTGGGCCTCCTCACTGGTCCCCTCGGCCCCTCCTGTGCCCGTTGTGGGAGGTGTTTCAGGGAAAGAGATGGAGCAGCTCGGCCCCTCTTCTCTGCACTGGAGTTCCTGGGAGTGAGGTCCCGTCTGGAGCAGATGAGACATGACCCATTAATGAATAAAGACTAGGGTGTGTGTGTGTGTGTGTGTGTGTGTGAGAGAGAGAGAGAGAGAGAGAGACAGACAGACAGACAGACAGACACAGACAAGGTGGGGGTCCCACTAGACACACAGGGGAGGAGAGGGCACAGGGTCGGTACGGAATCCACCTGGGTCTGAGCAGGCCGATGACCTGCGTTTCTAACCAGCTCCCAGCGGTGCAGATGCAGCAGTCTGGGGCCACACTTGTACTGCTGTAAAGAGGGCAGGGCAGTCCGGGTCGCTCTGCCTTGCTGTACTGCTGGCCAGTCTGGGGGAGCTTTACTGAAAGGTGGTACAGGTGGGACTCGCATCCTAAGAACCTGGTTGGCTTAGGGAGTTCCGGGCAAACAGTGAGGAAGCTACCTACCATCATATTGGCCCCTTTTGGTGACAAAAGATATGGCTCAAACCAAGCTGGCCGAAATGACCATTAAGTTAGAACATTATTCTGGTCAGAAGTGAACACGTGTAGTTGCTGTTGTCAATCCCATCCCCAAATGGCACAGTTTTACAATCCTCTTACATTGCTAAAAACTGTGTCTGTTTTATAGAATCTGCTTTTAAACCTTTGTGATTTATGTTCAGTCTTTTATTCTTCTGTTTGGGGGAAAGTTAAAATAAACCAAGTGTCGAATAATCCAGAATTAATTTGGACAACCGAACTGTTTCGCAGCTGGGGAAGAGCTGGAACAAAGCGGACACTGCCGGTCCACTGCCTGCCTGCGCTGAGCTCCGTCCCTGCCTCCCCACCCTCGCCCAGTGTCTCCGGGCACCACGATGCCAAGGAACTGTTGCCCTCTGGATCTGCACAGGTCCCACCAAAGGAAGGTGCTGGTGGAAGACTAGAAGGGGAAGATGGGAGATATCAAGGCTCCTCTCCCCCATTGTTCTCTTTGCTTTGCTTTGGAAACTATCCTGTTCATCACAGCAATAGCTGCCTCTCTGCCACAGCCTGGACGTCCAACAGCCCCACCCTCCACGGAGGCAGTGAGAACCACAGCGTCTCACCTGGGTTCCAGCTACTGCCCCAGCATCTGGTTCTGTGTGTTGCCCTGGGGTGGTAGTATCTTTTTGGCTTGACTGTCTTTCTGTTGCCACACCGGCTCATCCAATGCTTGCATAAACCAACGACTACGTAACTCCCCTCTGTATGAGAGGAGGCATGCCTCTTCCTGGCTAGACTTTCCGGCTAAGTTACCAAATAACACACAATAACAGTTTGAACTCTGCAAAAACTGATATTGTCTAACGTACGTGTTGCAGCTTGCTGTGTGCCTGCCATAAGGCAGGTCATGGTGGTTGGGGAAGGGGCTTTAGCCCCTCCATCACCTCTATGCAGCTCTCTTCTTTTTCCCACCCAAAATGAGCCCGTCTGCTGTGAGGTGTAACTTTTCTGGACAAGCCTAGATTCCTCGCCAAGCTTCTAACCCCCTCCTAGGTGGAGAAGATGGTAGCACTGAGCTGTGCAGGGTTCCTCTGAGGATCACATGATTTACGTGATAGGCCTGGCAAAGTGTGCCTGGTAAGTAGCAAGTTCTTAATAAACATTGGCTGCTCTCATGTTCATGGTCATCATCTATAAGAACAGAACCACTGGGCACTAGTCACTCTTAGGCACTCAATAAAAATGGGTGATGTTCTGATCGAGCCCTCCCTGCAACCCCATGGGACTCGGGGCATGTCTTCCAGTTGTGGCATGGGTCCAATGTGGGCAAGTACTCCTATCTAGGAAGTTGGAAAAGTCTGGAAGGAACCTGAAGCATTTAGAAAAATTTAAGTCCTGGAAACAATAAGGAAGTTTTGCAGGAGATGACATGGAGAAAAGTTTATGTAATATAGCCTTACAAGACTCCAGGTAATGACAGCTTTACAATCAAGCACAGCTCATAGTTAGATCCTTGGAACGAACGAGTTCTGGCTAATTCCCAGGATCCTAGAGTGCCCAAGCAACAAAGAATCTTAGAGAACATCACACCCAATCACCTCATTTTATAAAAGGGGTCTCAATGCTGGAAGCATAAAATAGAGGATGAGAAAAAAACAGATTATCCTGTATTTGTAGATGGCCTTCTGTGTGCGGAATTAGGATCCCAAAGTTTCCTTGAATTATAGTAAAAAATAGTTTCTTACTTGAAAAGACTGAGTAAGGGTCTCTGAGTACCTATTGGAGGCAAGACAGTCTGCTAGTTACTAGAACAAGAAGAGGCAGAAGATCTCTCTCGTCCGTTGAAGGAATCATCATCACCCATTCATGCAAACAAATATTTCTCGAGCATCTGTTATGTGCCAAGTACTGAATTTGATTCCAGGAATCTGGAAGGAGTTTACAGTCCACCAAGGGAGACAGGTACATAAGGAGATGACTAATACGGTGTTACATGGAAATGTCTCAAGTGTTACATAAGGTGAGGAGTGCCTGAGTAACGCTGGGAAGGTTAGAAGGGTTTGTGGGCAAGGTGAGCAGCCAGCGGTGCCGGTGCGGTTCCAGGGCACATTCCGGGGGAGCCAGGCCAAGTCGGGAATGCAGGAATGCTGCTGCAGGGGGGCGGGGATGCCACCGCCTCCTGCCTCCTGACACCGTCTCCCTTAAACTCACCCTTTTAACGCCTGAAACTGCTTTCCTGCCTGGGTTACTGCAGTAGGCTCCTGTCTCTATGTCCACTTCTGTCATCTTCTACATTTTCCACACAGAAGTCATGTGATCTTTTCAGGACACAAATCTGAATTCACTTCCCTTGCCTAAAACTTTTCAGAGGTGTCCAAAAGCCCTCAGGATATTTAATAACATAAAATAATGAAGAAGGTGATAAAAATATCAAACTTACATAGAGCTTTCTATATACCAAGTGATAATCCACACACTTAATGTGCATAATTGATCTTCATTCTTTGTGGGTTCTGTATTTGTGAATTCACTTACTTGCTAAAATTTATCTGTAACCCAAATGGATACCTGGGGTACTTTTGAGATCATTTGTGGACTTGTGAAAAGTAGCAAAAAAAAAAAAAAAGAAAGTAAAGAAAAGAAAATTGAGTCGTCTAACGCCTATGCTTGTCTGTCTGAGCTCAAAGAAGGCGATGCTCTGCCTTCTTGTTCCAGCTCTCACAGTGTAAGCAAGTGGCTTTTCTGGGATTCATTTAGTGTCATACTTTTTTTTACATGTTTATGCTTTTGGTTTGTAGTTTTGCTGTTTAAAATGGCCCCCGAGCATAGTGCCCAAGTGCTGTCTAGTGTTCTGAAGGGCTATGCAGTGCTTTACAGAGCTGAAAACTCACTCAGCAGTGAGGTCCATGCTGTTAGCCCTGAGTTCTGTGTTGATAGATTAAATATATATATAAAGTAGGGTGCCTTTAAGCAGAAACACACATAAAACAAGGTTATGTATTGATTGATTGATGAAAATGTGGTGACCAAAGGCTTGTAGGATCCTAACCACAACGTTCTCCTAGGAGTGATGGTTCTTTCTCCACTAACTCATTGCAGGAAGTGACTGGGTAGAAACACCTATAGTGGCTAATGGGAATCAACACAAATAACTCACTTAAAACCAATAAGAACCTCATAAAATAAGGGACAGAGTCTTTTCTGTAACATACAACCCTCTAGTGTATCATCTCTCTTTCTCCCTGGCCATTGCTAACCTTCTTTCAAATCTTTGAACTTAGGTTTCTTTTAAATTCTTTTCAATTGATGTTTCTTCCTTGGTCCAAAGGCCTTGTTGTAGGCTGTTTCCTTTGCTGTCTCACCCCGCCGCCAGCCCATTTAGACCTGGCCATCCCACACCCGTCTCACCTTTCACCTTGCCTTCTCAGCACAACTTTAATACTTTTATTTCAGTAACTGTTGCTGTGTCTTCCTTGCCCTTTCAGCCATGTGGAGCCTGTGAGTCTCCTGGTTACTGCCCTTCCCCAAATGTCTGCTCTGACGAGGTGGAGACTGGGAAGTGTGTTCAGGGAAGGAGGAGGGATGTCAGGCGTTGTATCAAGAAGAGGTGAGGGAGTTAGAAATGAGGAAGTCGGCCACTGCAAGTGCCAGATGCCTCAGAGGACAGGAAGGGAAAGAAAAGTGCATGTGGATTTTAGGAACAAGGGGGTTAATGGTAAGAAGTGGGGGGAAGGTTACAGAATGACAGACATGGATGTTGGGGTGCAGTGGGTTGGGGAATGACTGAGACAGATGAAAAGGTGTGCGTGGGCTCTTACTGAGCTTCTTTGGGATGGGGACGAAGAAGGGAGTAGTTATACTATAGGAGGATACAGGACTGTAGGATGGTTTTGCAGGGGGAGAGAGTAAATATATTTTACATGCTGAGGAGAAAACAGATGATTGAAGGAAACTGAAGACAGCAGAGACAGTGAAGGAAAATATAGGATATCAAGTCAAAACCACTTGTAAAGGTTAATTCCCTGCCCTGATTCTTATTTTTCAACCATGTCGATATACTTGTGAAAACCTTTTGATTTAGAATGAGAGCTTCAAATGGCCTGTTTTGCTTATGATGCATATAATACAACTTGTTACTAGAAAGACAAAGATCACCCATGAAACTATAACCTTTCGAAAGAAGTGAGGCTACTCACTTCTTCCTCAGAGCCTAGAAGGAAAGGGGCCAGGGTGAGTGGAGATACAGTTCTCAACGCTGGGGCATTAAGACTTGAGTTTCTTATTGATACGCCAGGCAAGGCTGTCTGTCATAGGAGGTAAGAGTTGAAGCTCGAATGCCAGAGGTTTGGAGTGACATGTGGTGGAGAAGAGGAGCAACCCCGGGAAGATGGCTGACTGCAGTCGGCAACTGAAAAGGTGAGTGAAGGCAGCAAGTGCAGTTCTTGCAATGTCTTCCTCTCCCAACATTGTCCAGTGACCTGGGTAAAGGTCCGTAAGTGTGGGTTCTTACACTGTCCCAGGTTGAGGTAAAGGACCACAGGGCTTGGATTTTGAGGGTGCTGGCAAGAGTGGCTCAAGCCATGGGCCACGGGGTCTGCAGTAAGTAGGTGGAGCAGTTAGTCTGCTGAGAGTTTGGCTAAAGGAGGAGGAGTCCCGGGGACTAGAGGTCCTAATTAGGTTTATGAAAAGCCAGTGACCTGCATTCTTGAGTATGAGAAATCTGAAGAGCTAAAAGGTACATTGGTATATTAAAGTTCATGGTTAATGATGTGGCCTAGGATGTGGTCAGGGAAAGGAATGAAAATGTGGTGTAAGTGAGGATAACTAAAGTTTGGCGAGTCAAGAAGGTTTTGAGCTTATGGTATTGAATGATCTAGAAGAGCTGGAAAGTTCCCAGATGACAGCAAGAAATAGGGGGAAGGATAGAATAGATACAAATTTGAGCCTCAAACGTAGGTAAGTCTTTTTTGCACCAAGGAGGCCGCTTGACCATCCGGAATCTGCAAAGGAGAACAAAGACGACGCATACACTACTTTCAGGACCAGAGCGGGGAGAATAGCATGGTTCCATTGGAGTAAGATACACAGCAGATCATATCCTATGTCTGGCAGAAGATGGAAATGGTAAGGGAGCTGGGAGAAGACCCAGAGAGAAATAAAAGGAAGGAATCCTAAGGCCTGGTTCCTAACGTTGAGAGTGTACCAGAATACCCTGGAGGGCTGGGTGCACACCCCCACGTTTCTGACTGAACAGTCTGGGGTGGGGCCCAAGAGTCTACATTTCTAACAAGTTCTCAGGTGAGGCTGATGCTGTTGGTCCTAGGAGTACAGTTCGAGAATCACGGGGAGAGATGGTCTGTACTGGAGAAACCCCAAATTGCCTGGGGAGATGGATGAATTGGAAACCTTCGAGTGTGAAGATTTAGTTGGGTCATGCCTCACCTCATGTGTTTGAGAACTGTATTCCCAAACGACAAAAGTAAAAAGAAACAGAGTTCTACTCAAACCTGAATGCACCAGAAAGACACAGACTTTGTGGATGGCTCTATTGGCTTTAACGTTTTAGGTAATAAAAATTGTAGTGAAAGACTGAGTAATAGAAAGTTTAATAGAAAGTAGAAAGAATCGACTTTTCCCCGCTGCATTAAAAAAGGAAAATAGCTTACCTGTTGTGGAGATTGTCCATTAGGTCTCTCTAGAAGTTTAACTTCTCTTCCTGTAACAACACAAAAGTGGAAAATTGAGGTCTGCAAGTTGCCTCTGTGTCACAGCCAAGTTGCATCAACAAAGTGACAGGGGAGAGCCTTTCTGTGGAGGCGCCAGGCAGTGGAATGGGGGGATGGAGGTCCTGGCCTGCACCAGGCAGCCCAGGCAGACAAGCCCTTTGAAGTTCACTAGGCCTTGGTTTGCAGCCCAGCTCCTGACACTCAGCATTACATTAGCAATTTACCCGCATTTCAGTGTTTCTTCTATAAAATAAGATTGCAGTGAGACTTAAATGGCACAACATGTGAGCTGTTTGTCGCATGCTGGGCATGTTGGAATTGTTCAATAACCAAAAGCTATTGCTCTTTATTACTGTTGACAAACATTACTTTGACAATATGTCTGTCTCTTCTGTGATGGGTAATGTTTCAATTAAGCAGAAAGAAATTCAAGGCATTTATTTGCTTCTTGGAGACATATCAGATAAAGTTTCAATGAACACATGTATAATATGTCAACAAAATACATGGTTTAGAAAATAGATTTGCATTATAATGAAAATGATATATAGAATTTGAAAGTAAAGCAAATGTTTAGATTTTACCAACTTCTCTGTAATTATTAGAATAATTTACTATCACCCTAGTCGGGTGGCTCAGTTGGTTGGAGCATTATCCCATACACCAAAAGTCTGCAAGTTTGATCCCTGGTCAAGGGCACATATGGGAGGCAACTGACCAATGTTTCTCTTCCACATCAGTACTTCTCTGTTCCAGAAAAGTAGTTCACTATCTATAAACACAAAATTTTTGAACAATGCTCTTATTCCACAAGCCACTCCTCTGTTAAGAAGTCTTATGTAGTTATGCATTGCCTACCAAGCTTTCATGAACTCGGCTAAGCATTCAAGGTCTTTCACAATATGGTGCCAATGGCCTTCCAAGATTCTCTCTGAAACTCCTTGAGACACTCCTATTTCTAGCCAATCTAGAGTTTTCACTATTTTCTAAACATGTGTATATTTTTCTGTTTCAGTGCCTTTGCACATATTATTTCCTCCAGTTGGCTTGTGTCCATGCCCAATGATATTTTGCAAAATTCTACTGATTCTTCAAAACTTATTTCACACAGCACTTCCTCCATTCTTTTACTTTCTATAGGATCTTCAACCTCTTGGATGGCTCTGCTCACTTTGTGCCTTGGATGACGGTCATTCATTTATATAACATTCCCTCCTTTAGACTGTAATCTCTTAGAAGGGAAAGGTCATGGCTCCATCGCTGTTTATCTACCTGTAGTAGTTCTTCACACGGGGACTCACATTTAGGTGGTACATTGCATGTCTTTTAAAAAGACATTGACAATTGTAAGATGCTTAATACCAATGTGCAGTATTATAAAACAACAAGGTACATATTTGACCAAATCCAAGATACACTTGTATTCATTTACCTTTTAACATCTCTTAGACTGGAGTGCATCTTACAGTCACTAGCACATCATGCTTAAATTGGCAGCACTCTTTTCTATTTTTGGTGTGTAAGATAAATGGTACATGTTATCATTGATGACACCTACTATTCAATGAAATATGGTATTTTAATTCTATAGTTTTATCTGAGAAATACATTATGCATAAGTTTTATTAAAACTATATGTTAAATGAGTGTCTACCTTGGGTACAATGTTACAAAACAAGTATAAGACATGATCTGTTTACCCAAGAATCTTCTAAGATGAAAACTAATAATATCCAGAGATAGAGTAAGAATTTCACAGGTTCTAAGCCCTATAAAGATCAGGTATCAAAATAAAGACAATAACCATAAAAAAGATACTTCAAAGAAATTCCTTTTTTTCCTAGAATGACTTTTTGAAATAATAAATTCTTTCAAGAGAAAATATTTTTGGCACACTTGCTTTGCTGGTGCCTTAGGTACATGACTAATTTGTTGGGTGAGTGAGCACTAACATTCCATTGGCTTGAACACACCGAGGACCCAACAACTGGCACAGGTAATCCGTGCTGCACATCACAGGAATTGGGGAGAAAGAGCCCTCCCAGTGGGGTCCTGGTGCCAGGAAAACATTTACAGAAAAAAATGGAGTCATGAGAGATGGGTAGACATTAGTTAGGCAAAGGGGACAGTTTTAGTAAAAGCAAAAGGGTTGTAAAAAAACATGACTTATACAAAAAGACAAAGGAGGGACCCAAGTTGTAGATTTGGGGGATGGATATGGCATATGTGGCCAGGTTACTGAGGCTCCTTGAAAATAGGTCCAGAAGACCAAACATGATATGACTGGCAAAGAGAGCAGGTTCTTGAGCGGTGAATGACAGTATGGTGGCATGTATTTGAAAGCCTCACCTGCTAGTAGCATGCAGGGAAAATTAAAAGGGTTAGGTACAGAGAGACTTGCTAAGGCTAGTACTTTGAATTCAGTGACAAGATAAAAGAGCCTGGTGTGTGGTGGTATCAAAGGGAATCCAGAGGAAAAAGCTAATTTGGAAATGTAGTTTGTCAAGTTTTCATTGATTTTCAAGTTAAATATTATTTTCTACTGTCTCTGGTTTCTCTTAGCACATTGGTTTAGATATTTCCTATATACAGTGTCCTGGAAAAATTTTGTTGCCTCACTACCAGTTTCCCTATGTGTAAAATGACAATTACAACAGTACCTTTTTCAGAGAGTCATTAGGGTTAAGTGAAAGAACACCATAGAGTATCAAGCACAGTGGTTGGTGCAAACTACAGTCTCAACAGGGTTAGCCATGATTTTTTCATTCACTGTCATTGTCACCATTGTCATCATCTTCATCATCTCTTAGATCATCATCATCATCACCATCATCATCATCTCTTAGTCAGATCTCTATCCTTTTTCCTGCCACTGCCCTGGAAGTTCCTTGGTTCCAATGATCACATCTCATTATCTTTGTCTCTCTAAAAAGTAATACCAGGTAGGATTTTTGTTAATATGTACTGAATTTTAAGGGGGAAATGCCAGAAAGCCAAGAATGCAGGAATCTCTGTGATGAAAGAAGGTATTATTAAAATTATTCTTATTTTTGAGGCTGACGGACAGGAAGAAAGGCAGTTCCCTAAACACGGGAAGCTGGAAGAAGAACCATGTGCAGTATTTGAAAGATCCTGAACTCTGCATTTAGCCCACCAAGTTGATGTGATGGATGGCGGGATGATAAGAGAAAGGTGGCAGACAAGACAAATGTGTCCAGAACCTTCCATTAAAAGAATAAATGGGCACACACTTATAGAGAGAGCAAAAGAGGAGATACTGTAAAACAGAAAGTCCATGAATGTGAAGTAACTGACCTAGTAATCAGCAATGTAGATAACCAACAGCTAGCTCAATACAGACTGCAGAATCCTTAAGGCATTATGAAGGTGGGAATGAAGAAGGGAGAGATAAAATCAGGACAGTTTGGAAGGTGTTTAAGAAGCGGTTAGTTCCTAAATCCCTTTCAGCACTCCAGGCTTCAGGGTGGTTTCCACTGTCCATCTCAACTGAAGAATGTAAGCACAGTGTTTGGAAAGGGGTTTTGGACCAGGAACACTGCAGGGAACACACAGCAAAGGGAAGGGGTTCTGAACCCAAAACCAGGTGATGAAGTGCATGTGTGAATATGAAATGCTGAGACCTGCTCCTAAAAAGAATCATAGGCTATTAAAAAAAATTAGAGAACAGCAATGAAAAAAGCTCTTGGAAATGAAAACAAGAGAGCAAAAATAAATACTTAAATAGAGAACCCAGAGAAAAAGGTGAGGAAATCTCACATAAAGTAACAAAAGAGACAAAGACATAGAAGATTAACTGGAAACCATCCAGGAATTCCAATGTCCGTATCATAGGAGTTCCATAAAGAGAGACCAAACGAAAGGTGGGGAGGACTCCGCCAACAGAATAATCTGAGGAAATTCCACATAACCGAAGGGCAGTTTTTAGATGAAAGCACTCACCAAGTGACCAATGCAATGGGTAAAAATAGAGTCGATGTTAAGATACATCATTGTGATATTTCAGTAGTAAGTATACAGAACACTGAACAAATAAAAAAAAAAAGGGCCATTTGTTACCTTCAGAGGAAAATGAAGATCTTGTAGGACACCAGAAGAAAACAAAAACAAAAACAAAAACAAAATGTCAGCTCATGCATAAACAAAGAGCTGGGAATCAGAATTGTTTTGAACTTCTTACGCACACACAAATCAATCTAAACCTGGCCAAACTACCAATTAAGTGAGAGAGTAGGCTAAAGATATTTTCAGATATAAAACATTCACCATCCATATACCTTCCGTTCCTGGGAGGAGGCTATTTGAAGATGTAACAACCAAATGGGGGAAGAAACCAGGAGCAGGAGGCAAGGGGATAAAGGAAATTGAGCAAAACACAAGAGACAGACCTAAGTGTTCCCCAAGATGACGGTGACCAGAGATCTCAGAACGCCAGCAGTGTGTGCTGGAAAAGGACAGCTGGTTCAGACTGGAAGAGGTAAGAAGGCTCTGGGCAGTTTTCCTGTAAGATGTGAAATTGGTAGAATAACTGAAATGTCCTGAAGAGAAGGATGTATACAATAAGGAAAGAATTTGGGGTTGAATCAGTGGTGAGTATGCAGAACACTGAACAAATGTAAAAAAGAACCATTTATGATCTTCAGAGAAAAATCTGTGCAAGAAAAGAAACGTAATTCTCTACCTGTCTTACCTGTGAAGAGCATTTACATAGTTATCGTAAACACAGACACTCATCCTACTAAAACTGGAGGTGGGGTGTTCAGTCGGGAGAGGGAACACTCCTTACATGTGGTGGGGCGGGGGATAGAGGAGCTGAATCATTGCCTGTCGCAGAAGACAACATCTGAAACTGGAAAAAATCAAGAAGTGGTAAGAAGCATTCACTTAGAGAAGTAATATTTAGAGGCAAATAACCAAACCAATCAGCTGCAAAGTCATTTCCTTCGAGGAAAGAACAATTTTCTCGCAGTTGATCAGTCTGAGCATCACCTGAAGATCTGGGGTCACTCTAGTCATGCTGGCACGGTCCTGCGGAAAGGTGAACCCGACGACAAGAAGCCAAAGCAATAATGCTTCTGAAAACATCAACTGCCATCCATTTATTCAATCTACGTTAACTACTCACCTTCTAGTACCGTGGGCCAGGCCACGTGCTCATAAATGATTATGACAGGATGAGTAAGATGTATAAAGTTTACAACCGAGCGAGTTGGCAAAACATAAACAAATCATTATGATCCAGTGATATAATTGAGTTGGTAGGCAAAGTATTATGAAAATGTGGGTACCAGCAACCTTTCAGAGTACTCTAGAGCTGCGTGGTCCAGTATGTTAACTACTAGCCAACTAGCCACAGGTGGCTATTTAAATTTAAATTTCCTAAAATTAAATACATTAAAAGTTCAGTTCCTTTGTTACACTAGCCAGCTCCATTTCAAATGCCCCAAGGCCACATGTGGCTAGTGGCTACTGTAATGGGTGGTGTAGACCTAGGCGGACTGTGGAAAGTTCTATTGGATGGTGCTCGTTGACAGTTTCTTTACAAACATTTTTTTAATTTCATTTTTCAATTACAGTTTACATTCAATATTATTTTGCATTAGTTTCAGGTGTACAGCGATCATAAAATTTACAAAATGTTCCCCTGATATTTCCAGTACCCACCTGGCACCATACAGTCATAATATTACTGATTACATTCTCTACACTGTACTTCACATCCCCATAACTATTTTGTAACTACTAATCTGTACTTCTCAATCCCTTCACCTTTTTCACCCAGCCCCCCATAACGGTTCTTAAATGGTGATTTTTTTAATAGCATATTCAAGTACATTAAAGCCCTGAGGGGATCACATTCCTTGGGTCTATTAGTAAATAGAGCCTTACAGAGCTTGATATTTAACCAGCTAAGTTATCTGTAGAAGCAATGGAATTTTTCACACTGCTAGACATTTAGTTTTCGAGTGGAGCCACCCCTGGAACTAGGAAGGGGATTTCTTACATCTCCTGATACCGATTAGCCACCCAGAGATTTTGGGGGCACATGCTGCTGGTGCCCAGAAGTCTGCGAGTCTTTGGGAAAGCAGGTTTGCGTAGTGGGAGAGTCCTGAAGAACTCAGAAATGCCTGCCTTTGAAATGTTAGCTCCACTACTCACTGGCTGTGTGGCCTGGAGCAAATCTCTCAACCTCTCGGGGCCTTTGTTTTTTGAGATGTGCAGTGTGCTGATAATGCATGAATCAGGATACACAGGTGGTGGAAGCACCAAATGGCAGCTGCCATTCTTCTCATTGTTCTTAATCTCCAACATTCAAGAAATAGCTGGTGAAGACTGCCCCCTCTACCCCGCCCCCAATGGTGAGAGCTGGCTCTTCTCATTTCTCATTTCTTCTCATCATGTCTGTTTTCTTAAAGAACTACAGCTGACCAGTGACATAAGGACCTATCACAGGAAAGGGAATTTCTGTCCAATGAAGGGAAAGGAAAGAAGGGGGAAGGGCACTGGCATTTACTGCAGCGGCTAGGACAGGCTAGGCCCACCAGCAGGGAATGAACAAGGTTCTAGAAATCCTCCCGATGTCTAAGGAGAGTCGAAGGATGCAGGGAAGGTGGCTGGAGGGGAAGGTTTGTGGGTGGTAAAAAAGGAAGCAGGGTGGGACCGAAACCCACAGGGATGGGCCCAGTTAGGTGGGAAGGGGCTGTGAACGCCCAGCCCAGGGCCCGACGCATTGAGATTCCTGGTTCATGATAACTGGTGGCAACGTGTCGGGCTCACTGGTGGCCCGGAGTAGAAGTTAACGGGAATTTTAGCCCGCCCATAACTTCTCCTCAGACAGGTTTTGACTCAGAGTTTTTACTATCCAGTGGACAGTCCATCTCGGTTCCCTTCTTTAACCTCCATGAGAAGAAAAACAAAGTTTCTTTCCAAGTGGAGTTAAGTTCTAAATATGATAAGCCCGAGTTGGCACCAACAGTGGCTGCAAGAATTAACTTTCCCTTGTAATTTGTGAATGCATTGAGGCTTGTTTTCGGGTTTTCTTTTATGGGTTTCCCCCACCCCCACCGCGGGCAGGGCCGGTCTCTGAATAGAAAGAAAAGCTGTCCAGCTGGGCTCCTTTCTCCGAACAAGCTTTGCAAGCTCCGCAACATCTTCCTTGGAGACGGTTCAGCTGGGGGCCTTCCCTGTACTCCAGGAGGAATTCCTGCCCTGCACACAGGGCCCCTTTGTTGTTGGAGGTTATGAGAAGTTAACCACTGCTTCGCATAAGGAAGTATCTTTTCCTTGTGTGAAGAAATGATCAAAGAGGAATGTCACTTAAACCAAGGAAAACAAAACTGTAATTTATATCTAGAATCTCTACAGAGAAAAAGATTCTCGTTACTTCAGTAAAGCGCAGATATCTGCAGTATAGAGTGTAAAATCCACTCACTGTTGATGGATTTTCAAGTTTAGTCCTTAGCATGTGCCAAATTCTGAGTCTTTTTTTAAAGTATAAAATTCCTTTGCATGCCTGCTCACAAACATCTCCAAACTTTTTCAAATGGCTTAAAGCAAATCATTTGTTTCATTAAAGACAATATGTTGTGTGCATTTGCATGTATGCATATTTATATATAATATCCATATACAAAAACACATACAGATTCATACACACGAACATATATGCACACAAAGTTTGAGGAAGAGGGGGGAAAGGTCAGCCATCACCACAGCAACCCAACCCTGTGTTAGGTCTTACATCTTCTTCCGGGACTTGTTTTTATCTGTGTCCACCTACCTGCCAGTTTCACACAATATATAAACAATGTCACACCCTGCTTTCCTCCGCTTAATATTCTGTCTCCAGCCTCTTCCATGACAATACAAAGTGTTCGTAAGGACTGATTTAAATGACTGCAAATTGTTCCAAGAGTGAACCCCTGCCAGTTAACTTACCGCTTCTTTCTACAGCTTAACATTTTTGGAACTTTCCATTTTTGGTTAAAGTCACCTCCTTGTACCTTCCAAGTTCAAAGTCTAGGTGGCCGACTACAAACATTACATAATGGTAATGTGCGTGATGATGTTGATTTTCCTTGCCTTTCCATTTTTCCATTGTCTTCTGACATGAAGTGCAGATGGCCTGTGGGACCCGGCAACCAGAGGCCAGCTGGGAGGCTGTTCCCTCATCACAAACGAGGAAATGCTGGGTCCAGGAGGCACCTCGCTATTGACATGCAGGCCTCCAGGTAACAAAGCTAGGTAAACCTGTTCCAGGCAGAAGTCCTCCTGTCCCAAACAATTAAAGACCCTGCACAAGGGACCACAGGGAATCACACTTTCATTCTTAACTCCTGGTGAGTAAGTCCGTCTTTCCCTGTAGCTCAAGCTCTTCCCCCGCGGAGGCAGCAAACTGTGTCTGTCCTGGCAGCAGGGCCTGGGAACAGTGGCTGATGACCCATCCCAAACCCGAAGGTGAACCGATGCCCTTTGGATGTCATTTTTACTATTTATAAAGTCCTTATTCTGTCACGATTTTCTCACATAGGCAGCATAAAAGATTCATCTCAGATGTGCACACTATCTTCACGTACCAAGGGCCAGGGACGGGGAACAGGAGAGGACAGAGAGAGGCTGAACCCAAGGCCAAATCGTGGCTGCTGTAGTGCCACTGGCCCAGTTGCATGTAGCGGGGCCCAGGGAGGTGGCAGCCACAGACTGACCCAAACTGGGAGCAGGCGGTATAGTTATTTACGCTCAACAGCTTTTCAAAACCAAAACCTGGGACTCTAGATCTGATGCATGAGTGTGAGCGTCAGAGTGCATGTGTGTTCGTAGTGATGGTACCTGACACCTGATCATCCATTATGTGATTGATGCTTTACGCTCACTATTTCGTTTACTTCCCAGCTTCTCGGTGAAATAAGCATTCCTAGGTCCACGAGTATAAGGCAGAACAACAACTCAGGTTTGAGCTTTCTCATTTACATCATGGAATGTTCAAAATGACAGGATTTATGCCACTCTTTGTTGGGCAGGCAGGGAATACGGGATACAGACTGTCTTTAACAGGCCTTCCCATTCACAAAGGGCCTCAAATGCATGCAGACTCTTGACAAATACATGCCCAGAGCTATTCTGACAGGATTGACCGGAGTAAGCACTCATCACATGGCATTGAACTTCAGCCCCATTTTTCCATCATAAATCACCTGCAGTTTCCCATGAACTAACACTTTATCTTGAAAATAGGAACATTTTGTCACCTTTGTGCATGGGTACAATATTGCAATTTGCACATGGAAGCATTAAAAATATTCTTCAGTTTTTATAATCCTGTTTTGTCATTATTTCAGTACTGTAATATACCAAGAGCCTCAAAAACAACAACAGAAATATGATCCAAGCCTCTTTCAACCTCTGAGAGACCTTTATCTGATACGGCAGTTGCTCTAGACAAACCAGGTTGCGTGTTCGCCAGAAGTGTCATGCAAAAGGAAGTATTAGGGACAGATTTCTGTGCAGTTAAAGGGAAATTCTTGAGGTAGGGTCTACTCTCACACACCTTTTGTAGAGACTCCATTATTTGTGATTCCTTAAGCATTTACATCTCAAGAGCCATAAGAGCTGCTCTCTTAATGGATTATGTACTTTGTATTGGCATGTAAGTAATCAATCACCGTAGCTATATTATGATGCCCTGGGTCCTCCAACTCCTGGACCCGTCCTTTGTCATGTAGGCAGGCAAGGTCCCTGCTGTCATGAGCCCATCACTCTCTGTCCAAAGCTGGCCAATCACTGGTCTCAGCCCAAGTGGTTAAATTAACAGGAGGGACTTGAACACATTAATTATGTTGTCCCTGGCTAAATTTTTCCCATTCTACAGTGAGATTTGTGATGTGTTTTGACACTGTGGTTAATCTATCAGTTTTAGCAGAGAGAGACTGAACAAATAAGTGGCAATTAAACTGCTGTGAGGGAATACACGACATTTGTGGGGTGGGAAGTCCCTAAAAAATATTATTCTAACCCACATGTATTCGAGATTGAGAGCTGAAGTCCTGGGAAGGTAAGGAACCACTGGGATTATTTTTGCTAAACGATGCTGCTGTTCTTGCAGAGATCAAGAGCCTGGGTTGGGCTACCTTCTTTTGTAAATAAAGTTTTATTGGAACACGGCTTTGCCCATTCATTTGTGTGTTGTCTATGACTGCTTTCCTGCTCCACAGCAGAGCTGAGTAGTTGCGACAGACACAGTGTGACCTGCAAGGCCTAAAGTATTTACTATCTAGCCCTCTCCAGAAAGTGTTGACTACAGCGCTAGAGGATAAACAAAGTGTGTGCGGAGATACTAAGACACGCCAGGAACCATGCGAGTGAACTCGGAGGCGGACATCTGGAGGCCTGCCAGCTTGCCCCCGAGGGTGCTTGGAAGCCGACTCTCCAGCAAGTTTGCAGACAACCGCAGCCCTGGCCAACAGCTTGACTACAACCTCACAGAGACCGTGAGCCACAGGCACCCCAGGAAGCTGTGCCTGGGTTCTTTACCCCGAAGGAACAGTAAGACAAGAAATATTTGTCCTTTTAAACTGCTAAATTTAGTGTCATTTTTTTATGCAGCCATAGATAACTAAAACAATGGTGTTTCTTCAGCTGGACTCCCTCTTTCAAGGTGAGTGAAATTCTGCCTGCCAGGTGAAAGCCCCATTGTGATCTCCTCTATGGAGCCTACAGGACCCCTGGTCCCCAACTGCAAATGGCGCCAACCATTTGAATGGTCCCAACCACCAAAGCACTGCACCACCTGTTCGCTCAGAGTCGATCCCGCGGCCATGTGGTCAGTTATGTAGATGTCTGTCTCCCCGGCTGATGCTTACTCAGCTTTGTAACCACAGAATCTCATTTAGTGCCTATTATTCATAATGGGATACTAACAGTAAATATTTATTGAGTGCTTACATATGTTAAGCGTTTTATGCACATTACCTCATTTAACCCTCTGAACAACCTTATGAGGTATGTAGTGCTTCTAAGTCCATTTAAAAGGGGAGGAAACAGAAGTTGGGGAACTTGCCTTATACCCTGTAGCCAGCAAGTGATGGGGCCAAGATCTGAGCTCGGGCTGACCCTGGGGCTGCCACACTCGACTGCTTGGGACCCAGAGTCGCAGGATATGTGTGGCGTCTGCCTTGGCACTTCCACCTTTAACTGTGGACTTGGCAAAGTCACTTACACAAAGGGAACCAATTTCCTTGCTCATCAAGTGGTGGCAATGAGGCCACTTTCCTATCTCTCATTCCATCAATTTTAGCTGAATGAAGAAAAGAACTTTCACCCATTTCTGGCTGCTGTTTGTTGAAACATAGATTCCATAAGGAAGCTAGGTAGTGTTCAACCAGTATAGATGCTCAGTAAATTCATGTTAACCGAATGAGCCTAAAAATCTGACCTCGTACTATTGATTCAAGACAGTAGAGTCTGATTAAAGAACAGACTGAAAGGTAAAGGGATTGGGAAGTACAAATCGGAAGTTATGAAATCATCATGGCGATGTAAAGTAGTACAGTGTAGGGAATACAGTCAATAATATTGTAGTAACTGTGTATGGTGCCAGGTGGGTACTGAAAATACCATAATGCAAAGTATATGATTGTCTCACCACTATGCTGTACACCTCAAACTACTGTAAAATAATATTGCATATAAACTGTAATTGAAAAATAAAATAAAAAAAAAACAGAGTAGAGTTCAAAGAGTGGCTTCAGGGTTGAGAAGACATCTGGGTCTGGCCAAGGCCCCAGCTGTGGCCAAGCTGAACTCCTAGGGCCTCCCCCGATGGGGGTTTTGGACATTCAATGTTGGTATCCATCCTCCAGGAAAAGTATTATCTATTTATCCTGATCAGACTGCAGCCAATGGCCTTGGATTTAAATTGTATGTTTCCTGGAGCAGCAATTTTCAAAAGTTCAAAAAAAAGTTGCTACTTCTGTCTGGACTACCTGTCTCACCTCGCCTCTTTAATGTCATTGAAAAAAAAAAAAAAAAAACAAAGAAAAAACAACATTGCTCCTCTCTAAGCAGAGAAAAATCCCAAGAGACCAAATACTTCAGCAGGGTTTCCTCTCAGCATCATTTCTGATAAATGAGGTAAAATAGACATCTTAAGAAAATGGAGAATCTGACATGCGCCTAATGTAAAAACCAGGACAAAAAATTTTGCCTAGTTATCACCAGGAAAATGTACTTTACGAGTGGTTCCCACCATTACCTGGCCATCTGCCCACTTTTCTTAGGGAGCCAGGAACTCTACAGATATGATTTGTCTCCATTAAGTTCAGACCTGGGTCTAAGATAACTTGCCCAGTTATTATTTTTACCTTTTCCACTCAAGCACCCCTAATCCTACATGAGCACCTTTCCAGAAAACACTGAAAGGGTCCCTAGTCACTTCCCTTCCTCCCTTCTTCCCTTCCTTCCTTCCTCCCTCCCTCCCTTTCTTCCTTCCTTCTTTACTTCTGTCATTCATTCATTCATTCATTATTTATTTATTTCTATTAAAACACGTTAGATGTCCATCCAAGTAAGATGGAAAGGAGGGCAGTATTAAAAGTTGCTCAGAGAAAGTAAAAAATTTGGCCCCAGAAAGTTTGCTAATTTATAAGCTAAAATCAACACAACAGCCTCACCTCCTGCAGTGTGGACTACAATGTGGAAGCACAGTGCTGTACAATAGAAACAGTCCAAAATCAATTAAGGAGAAGTGACTAAGCATACAAAAATGCATGTGACAATCCACAGATCACACAGTATTTCTAGAGAGTGGTACAGGGTAGAAGTAAACCAAAACCAGAAATTGATAAGCTCTTAACCTACATTTAATTCACTCAACTAAATAAATATGAGGCTGGTTTAAATTACCAAATTTTCAACCATTGATGTTTTCTTAGCTTGACATACTAACACATAAAGTATATTAACTTACTGTTCTTTGGAGGGAAAAAATCCTACTGCTTAAGTCCTAGATAGCTTGGGATGAGCCTATAATCTTCATTAGCAATGAAAGGGTATATGTACATATGGCAACAAAATGCATGGCATCTCAGGAGAAACTTATCTGTAACCCACTTTTGGGTAGTTTAAAGGCTTCTTGACAGTATTCTTTCTTGCTGGTGGACTAACGCAGAAAATTCAATATCATTAGAAGTTAGCATGTTCTTTTGATTTTCTTTTTTTGACAGCGAGACAAAGATCTATGTTCCTATTTCAACTATACCCCAAAATGGTGTCCATGTTTTGGGGAAGGCATGGATTTGACTGTGGTTCTATCAGATGAAAAGTTTGCAGACAAGTCATACCTCATAGGCAGTGGTGCGCTAGCAAATAAACGTTTAACAACTGGCTCTACAGAAAGCAAATGTTTATTATTATAATCAAAGATGTGCAATACACAGTGTACAAATAAAAATAAACAATACTTTGTTTTTATTGTGAATTCCATTTAGACAAATTGATTTTCACAGAATGCTATTCCAGACTCTTCTATCCACAGTCAATCTACAGTTGCAACCGACAAAACTAGTTCCGAGATGAGTGTCAGTTGATATTTCATTTACGTTAAGTACTTAGATGAAAGTGAAACATGAATGCAAATGCTGGAATTTCACTTGTTTGCTATGGACATGAGCATACTCTTTTTGCTGAAGCACATGACAGTTTTTGAATACAGGGAGAAAAACTTCCTCAGAAAATTTTTTTGTTTTATTCTCATGTAATGGCTAAAGATAGCAAACTTTTATTTTAAATTCTCATTAGTGATTTTTTCATCATATTCTTAAGTGTAGTCAAGCAACAAAACATTAAGTTGAACCTGATTTATAGCATCTGCCAATTTCCATGGTGTAAATACTCCTGTCATGGCTGATTTCAGGCTTGCAATCTCAAGTCACTGAACACAAAATTGAAAGGAGGCATTTCTACATTAGATAGTATTTCTACCATACAGATAAAATAGATGTAAATAGAAAAAAAAACAAACAACAGAAGACTAAAGTAATTAGGGAATGATGATTTTGAGTATTTATTAACTTTGTTTTTAATATAATTTGTTTGCTTATACTTTAATAGAATTTAGCTTTTTGATATCACCTCACAAAATTTCTGAAATTCCAAAATTCCCTAGCCAGCCCTGACAGGCTCCATCACAAAATTTCAGAGCTCTGAACCTGAAGGGCAAATGCATTTCCCAGACAATTTTCCCTCAGCCACATACCACTAACCTCCAACTAAATGACCCTATAGCCCAACTTCCCCTACTATGAGTTAATCAGTCTCAAGGGGGTGGGCTGTCTAGCATCAAGTTCCCAGTGCAGTATTAACATTTAGTGAGAGAAAAAAATGACTTCAGCATGGTCGTGTGACTTGGAGGCAATCCTCAGTTTCCTCACCTGTAGAATGGGGACAATACTTTTTCTAGTGCTGTCATAAAGATAATGCAGCAAACCTCCCGGAATAATGGGATAATGCCTCAAATACAGCAGATGTAGAATAACTATTTATCATTAAGATGATGGCAGAATTACTGTAAAAGATTCCTTTTTTGTATACATATGGGTCAGTCAGGTGAGCTGCCTCCTTTCCAACAGAGAAGCAGTATCAAGTGACTGACTGAAGAGCACATTTGAGAACAAATCCAGTCACAGTAAGGTTTCTTGAGTGGATGGAAGATTGCTATTGGGCTTCCAAGGATCACTATTGTCATCTCTCCTCAGGAAAGAAAGGAAGAGAAGAGAAGAGAAGAGAAGAGAAGAGAAGAGAAGAGAAGAGAAGAGAAGAGAAGAGAAGAGAAGAGAAGAGAAGGAAAAGGAAGGAAGGAAGGAAGGAGAAAATTTGTAATTGAAGTGTTAGAGCACTGACCCAAAAGGTAACCTCCAAAAATAAATATTTTTATGTCAAAATCATGGGCTAGAATTTAGGGAGATTCCTTTGACACCTGTGAAATGGGCACAGACAACAATTTGGGGAGCATCTTGTTTGGATGAAAGACAAAATCTTTTACAGTTTTGGACATTTTCAAAAATCTGTTGCCCTAGAATATTTATCGTTACTTCTGGGATTCCATGCCTCTTTAAGATCCTTTCTGTAACATCTCTTTTAATTTTTTTTAAAGCATACATTTAAAAAAGAGTAACGTTAAACAATACGAATACAAAATGGCTTACTTTTTTTTGTAATATGTGGAATAGGGGGTAATCATTCCTACCTCACAGGCTTAGCGGTATTAAATGGACTGAAGAACCCAGCCCATGGAACATGTCCAGCACGCCGCCGGCGGGGGCGCACACCTAACGGCAGCGGTCATACGCAGCACATGGCACTCTCCCCTCCTTTCAGATCAGCTCCAGGTTAACTGGGGGAGGGGTGCACAGACAAAACACCAAGCAGAGGCCAGATCCCTCCTGTCTACTCAATGGCCAGGTAAACAGGCTGAATTGATCCATTTTCCCCCTCCAAGAAGACTGTGTTTTCTTCCAAAGATGAAAAGAACAGCAGCCTGCTTGTGGTAGTTATTAACCAGATCAAATCTCCAGGAAGTCAGAGATTCTAAGACCTCACTTGTTCTTTTATGTTAAGTACATTTGTAAATACTATTCTTTATTCTGGATTTCAGGAACACCAAGGATTAATTGTCAAGCCATCGGCAATTTTGGCAAATACTAAGCATTTTAAGCATAGAATGCATGATAGAGCCACCAGGAGTCAGCCTAGCCTTATGTCATATGGTATTTACAGAACCAATAATACACAATCATATATGGCTAGGGAGAAAACACAAGGGAAGAAATACATATGAGTCTTAAAGGTAGAAGTATTAAAAGAAAAGAGTTCTTGGCGCTAATCTAAAGTAACTACATCATCATAAATATATTTATGTAGCGCATTATGGAAAACAGTTTGATATGTTTCTGGGGAAATCAGAGAATTTAGCCTAGAAACATGTGAAAATATAAGGACTGTAGGTAACACTGTTAAATTTAGCCTCATTCAAATCTGAGATTTGAGTTCTAGTTGCCATACATGTTTCATAAAACCTCAAGGTAGATTTCTGGGCAGGAAACACTCTATTGAAAAAAATGCACAAAATATGATAATGCAAATATGATTAGTTGTCATAATTAAAATCTCAAACCATGAACAGTGAACCAGGTTACCTAAATTGAAGTTTTAAAAGTAATAATAAAGTGTGTGTGTGTGTGTGTGTGTGTGTGTGTGTGTGTGTACATGCCTTTGTGCAAACTTAAGCTGGAACAAAGAAGTTTTTCTCTCCTGGTAGAGTTTACATAATGTACACTAGGGCTAGACCTGTTCATGAGAACAGTTCCTTAAACTATAGTGTTTTCAAATTTGAATACACATTGCTATACATTCTATGTGAATTTGGAAGGAATGCAAAGTAAACTTAAAGTATCATCAGTCTTTCTAATTGAATCGCAAGGCCTTCCTTTCCTGAACTCTAGTGAGTGGATTTCCTGCCTAGAAAAACACTGTGGTGAATCAATATGGACTCCTTTCTCTCTCTGGGCAGTTGCAGGAGGAACTAAGATTTTTGTTTGTATTTTTTCTGAAGCATTTTCTTACCCCATCAGGCTTGTGACGTACATCATCAGACCTACCATAGAGCTATTCTGTTGGTTCTTCTTTCTTTCCCCTAAAGAGGTGCCCCAAAAGCTTACATCCCAAGACTAAAATCCTAGCAGGTTCTCAGAACTTTACACAGTTGTGCAATGGTTAAACACCAAACAGAAAGCCCAGCCCTGGGCCCTCCTGGCTGGGGTGTGGCTGCAGGTTGGCTGTGTGGCTGAGGGCTATTGCTTAACATAATCAAACACTCAGTACTAACCACTGACCAGGCCCAGTGATTACATATTAAAGAGAAGGAGCTACATACCTTTCCTTGCTGAAGACATGAATGGAAACCTGAAATCCCTTTAGTCAAAGCTCCTCAGGGTTCAGTATTACAGTGTTTTTCAGCCATTAGTATTTAAGCACTATCTGGCGTAAAAACAAACCTACTGTTTACTTTCTAAAGTTGATGCTTGACATAATTAAAATGGGTGGAAATGGAAACATTCACTTTTAAAATTCTGAAATGAAACCAAATGTCACTATTTATATTGGTATATTATGGTTCATACTTTACACTTATTCCCTGATGAAGCCTAATACATATTAGGAGCAAGGCTGTGAATTGACATTCAAAAGGTGAAAGATTTATACGATCTGAAGAGAAACCAGAGTATGAATTGACATTTAAAAAAATCTCTAACTCTACAAACTGTATACCATGTCTGTCACTCATTCTAAATTGCCATGAATCATGCCAAGTGAGCTAGGCAGTTTTTGAATGTCATTAGTCCACTGAGGCATTTTAGAAGTTCAAAGCGAATACAAAACTCTCAGGCCCAAATATTTTGTAAAAAATTGCTATAAATTTTATTAATTAAAAAGTATTTATTGTACATCTACATGTACCTATATGTACCCAGCACTGTGCTAGCCATTATGAAAAAAGTTAAGAAGTATATAACTCACCCTCTCTAAGAATTTTAATAAGTTAATTAAAAAGCTAAATCCAAGACAGGAAGCAGTTTGATGATGACCGAACATAGACACTGTGGTCCTAGATGCCAGTGTGATGGCAGCTGTCAGTCTTCAACTTCGCTCTGCCGCACCCACTTTTGGGCTAGAATGTACAGGTCTCCTTTACCGTGATGTCCATAATTCACTTCATCAGAAACGGTATGACACAGACGTTTGGTGTAGGAAACTCCAGGGGGAGTGAGAAATTTATACTAGTGATCAACTAGTATCTAGTTGGGGAGATCGTAAATAGAAGTGGCTACTAAATGCAACTGCAGCTTCATTCATTAATGTGTAAATTAATGAATGGCATGAATAGGTCTTCATTGGTGAACTTAGTGGCTTATTAATCAGGAAAATAAATGTTAGAAATCGACACCACTTGTGGGGTGTGAGGTATGCAGGTGGCTTCCCTGGCCCTGTGTGAACAGAGAGTAAGAATCCATTGTGTACACCCTCAGGCATGTTACACGAATCTGGATTCCTGTTTCTATGACCTACATGATTTCTGGCACTTGATGCTGTTTATAAAAATAACAGAAACCTACGTGTGGAGTGTTGTCAGGTCTGACTTAAGCATCTTTTCTGCAGGGTGGTGGTAGGAGAGCTTAGAAGAATAGAGTATTGGAATTTCAAGTTTACAAAACATATTGATCTACTACTTTGTGCCTGCTCACTAATAAATAGTGGATTAAAAACATATATGTGGAATATTTGGTCTGAGACTTGCTTTCGTTATGTCCTGGCAGGAATGACACTGAGAAGGGCTAATTCTCACCCACCTCAAGCTTTCCTGTGGCTACGGATATCTACCCTTGATCCGTTTTGGTACGATATTCTTACATGCTGGGAAGACCTATGTTAAAGTTAAGGACAGTCAGCCCTTACTAACTGGCTGTGTGGCTGACATAAATCCTCTAGGTTCCATTTTAGTCCCATTAAATGAGGATAACAACACTTTCTCCTGGAGTCACTATAAAAATTAAAGACAATTACGTACACAGCCTGGTTAGCTGCTCATTCTCTGCTGGTTTCCCGCCCCTGCATTACTGCCCTGTGGTCATACTTTCCCCATCCCAGGGAAACACACAGATGCTTGCAGAATTGAAAAGTGCAACCTCTTTCTCTCTATTTTCCATTTAAGTTTCTTGGGACTGAACAAATTTAAGGATTGTAAAGTTGGTGCCTATACAACTCTGTCATAAATCTGGGTGTCGTGAATCATCAGAGGCTGGAATCCTTTCCCTTCCCTTCCCTTCCCTTTTCTAGCACCCAGAGTTCTTCTTCCCCATCTTCTGGAAGCCTTTGTGCCCAGTCACACTTCTAGGGCTCTCCATGGGCAATGACTGCTTTGCTCTCTCAATATCACCTGAGTCATTGCCTTAGATACACTCAGGAAGAGGATATCTCTTTAAGCTTCATTTTATTTAAAACAACAGCAACAACAAAAACCCCTTTCCTCACTAAGCAGTAAAAAAATGAGAAACTACTGCAGAATGCTTAGTAAGTGAGGTAGCCAGTGTCCCAGAGTGTCCGCAGTGATCCTTGCCTCCCGCGATCACATCCTCGTGTAGCTAGTGTTCTTCATACCCTGGATCAGAGTTGGTCTGTGTGACTGATAGAATATGGCAAAAGTCACAAAGTGTGACTGTTGGAGGCTAGGTAGGGAAAGGCACTACAGCTTCTGCAACGGCCTCTTCAGTTGTTCACTCTGGGGGAAGCCAGGGGCCGTGCTGTGCGGACACTCTAGAGTGGAGAGGCCCGTGGGGATGAGCCGACCTGAGCCACCATGGAAGTGTGCCTGCCAGTCCCAGCCAAGCCCCAGCGACTAAAGCCATGGCTGCCATCGCACTGCAACCTTGTGAGAGACCGCAAGCCAGAAAGGCCCCAGTAGGCCCCTCTCAAATTCCTGACTCACGGGATCTGCCGGATGATAAATGTTTACTGTGGTTTTAAACCACCTGAGCTTTGGGGCAACTTGTTATGCAGCAACAGATCACTAATATGTTAAGAATGCATTTCCTGTTCTCATTTGGCTTCCCGGTGGAGATCATCCAATGCAGGCAAAGTCTTTTAAAGAGGGAACTCACTTTACACTCTACTTGTTAACTCTGTCACTTTCTCTTTCTGCAATGTGCAAGCTAATAGGGCTGTGAGGGGAATACCACTTGACTGTGCCTCCCAGAATTCATGTGGAAGCCCTGGCCCCCACTGTGAGGTAGGTGGAGGTGAGGCACGTGGGAGGTAATGGGTTCAGATGAGGACACAGTGGGATGAGTGCTCTTGTAAGAGGCTGAGATCCGGCTGGCTCTCCGCCTCTCTCCGTGTGCCTGCACCAAGGCAGCACCATGAGAGCACAGGTCCAGGAAGACAGCTCTCACTGTGAACCTAAGTCGGAACCCTGGCCTTGGACTTTCAGTCTCCAGACTGTGAGAAGTGTGTATTTGTTCTTTAAGCCACCCAGTCTGTGGTGATTTGGTGTAGCAGCCGGAACTAAGACAGGAATGTTTCCTATATAATACACAAGGGTATTAATTTCTGTTTACTTTGGAGAAAAATACATATGGCACATAACCCTCCTTTTAGTCTTTGCTATACACTGAGTGTTTGTTCCCCTCACATTCTATATTCAAACCAAAACCCCAACATTATGGTTTTAGGAAGTGAGGCCTCTGGGAGGTGATTGGGTCATAAAGGGTAGAGCCCCCATGGATGGGACTAGTGTCCTTATAAAAGTTCCCAGAGGGCTCCCTGCACCTCCCACCAACTGAGACCACAGGGAAAAGATGGATTTCTATGAATTGGGAAGCTGGCCCCCACTAGAAACTGACTCTCCCTGAGTCCTCATCTGAGACTTCTCAGTCCCCATACCTGCGAGAAACAAACGTGTGCTGCTGCTAAGCCACCCAGGGTTGGGTATGCTGTTAGAGGGTCCCGAATGGACTAACGCAGTCATACAAGAAGACTGAGTGGCAAACTCCAATAACTGCAGAGAACGTACTGTCCTGTTAGGCACACGAAGCTAAAGGTGTGTCAGTGAAGTCACCGTGAGTGACTGTTTTATTGCACAAATAACATAAATTCACTGCAGAAGATTTAGAACATGCAGATGAAGCAAAAACGTGATGGATGCCATTCGTGATTACGTACTTCTAGGCTTTTTTCCTACTTAAAATTGTATCATGAATATTTTCTATGTTATGATGAGTAAGCACTGTAGAATCTACTACTGTGCCACGGACCAAGCAGATAAGCAATACATATTTGTTGATTAAGCCTAGAATGATCGTTAAACTGATAGATGCTAAGAAGTGAGAGTTATGGAAAATTTATGCTCACAGGTGCATTAGGTTATTTATTTTGATAAACAAAAAATTTCCTTCTGGAATCCTCTAACTCATCACTAATTAGAATGAATAATTACATGTTTTTGGATCTCTGTGTGGTAATATGTTGATAACTCCACTTTTATTTAAATGTGTATTGGTAGAATATCAGGTAAAGACAGTGGAATGAACATCCTCATTAATTTTGGCCTGCACCTGAATCTTATTAAAACTAAAGTAATTATATAAGCATACATACATACATATACACATGCATATACATACATCTATATCTTCTCTCTTTTTTAAAATAATCCTCACCAGAGAATATATTTATTGATTTCAGAGAGAGAGGAAGGAAGAGAGAGAGAGAAAGAGAAATGTTGATGAGAGAGAGAAACATTGATTGGTTGCCTCCCGTACATACTAGCCCTACCGACTGGGGATCGAACCCACGGGAGAAGTGACAGTAACAGCATTTTGGAAGCTAGAAAGTGGGTGGGTGGTGGCCACTCCCTCAGTGGCCCCAAGAAAACTGAATGAGAGGCTGGAGGTGGAGGAGTCCCATGTTTTACATGCAGGGTCCTCAAAAGGTGCCAAGCAGCAGGTGTTTCAGGCAGATGGGGGAACTGCTGCCTGAATGGTCTGGTGGGGGGTTGAACTATAATTAAGAAGAGTTAACACTCTTCTCCTTTCCCCTCCTGTAAGCACCTGGTGACAGCACCTCCTCCACTTGAGCAGCAGCCTGAACGTTTACCGTGTGGTGAGGGCAAGCCAGAGGTCTCTGAATTAGGGGGTATACGGGCAATATTGGGGGCAAGATGCTATATATACACAGGAGGAAGATTAAGTGAAATGGACAGAGCGTACTGAGATTCCTCTTTTCTACTCCTCAGCCTCACCCCCCAAACACTGGCAGCCAGGCCCTTACCCCCCTGGGGCACCTGACCACCCCATGGGGAAAGCCTGGAAGATCCAGACCTTGAAGTTCCCTAACAAGTGGTTCAGCCTGATCATCACAGCACAAGTCACCATCCATGAGGGCTCCCTCCCTCTTCCCCTGCCCCCCACCCCCACACGCACCACCAAGTTTGTGTTCAGAATTTCACTTTTCAGTTCCCTGCTCTTGTACATGAGAAGAACACCAGTGCTACCAATTAGCCAAGGAAAACCAAAAACAATCTGAAGGATCAGGAGCTATGAAGCAAAAAGAAAGTGCCCAAAATTGTTATTAGAAAATCAGAGATAAGGCAAATACAAAATGTCTTGAAGCAAGAAAGTGATGCTGTTAGAAAAAAAGGGCATTCAGAGAAAAAAGATGTCTTAGAAACTAAGAACATGACAGCATAAATGCAAACTTCAGTGGAAAATCCATGTTAAACGGAAGAAACTACAGCAAGAAGACAAAGAAAGAAATAGTAGGAAAGAAAAACAGATAAATAATCTGGAAAGTCCAAGATCAAGAAAACAACACAAAACACCTACGGAGAAGAAAACATTCATGATATAATTGAAGAAAATTCCCCAAAACTGGAAGGTAGATTTTCTAGACTTAAACAGTCCCTGAGTGCCCAGCACAATGGATTTAAAAGATGAGGTATATCACTGAAATTTCACAACACTAGGATAAAAACATTTAACCAACTTCCAGAGAAGAGAATAAAATAATATATAAAGGATGGGAAATTGACATGGTGGTATATTTTTCAACAGTCATATTGTGAATAAGCACACAGTGAAGCAGACAATGTCTCTGAAATTCTGACGAAAAAACAAAGAAAAACGTTTTGTGTGAAAATGATTTCCAACATTGAACTCTCCATTTAATCCTTCTAACAGTCACGTCAGGCAACAGGATACAGACACATTTTTAGAGAGACAAATACATACTGAAATAATTTTTAGTTCCATGATCCTCTTTCTAAAAACTACTAGAGGATGTGGTCCATGAAAATGAGGGGATAAAACAAGAAAAACAAAGACAGGAGGTCTAGTAAATAGGAACTGCAACACAGGAGGGAAGTGAAGGGACTCTTGCAGGGGGTGATGACAGGGGGGTGTCAGTGTGACCCAGCGGACAGGGTGACCAGTCCAGATGAGCAGGTCAGCAGTCTCTCAGAGAGACTTCTGCAAAAGCATGAAGTTGATATCATCAATATAACACCCAGTAGGAAACTGATAGAATCATGGAATGTCTTGAGAGAACATTTAGACAGCTGGAAAATATTTAAATATTGAAAGAATGGCAAATACATAAAACATACACATGAAAAACAAACAGATAAAAATAAATAAGCAAGAAAAAAAGAAAACCATTAACTCCAGAATAAGTTGTGCTGGTTAAGAAACAAACATGGATCAAAAATGACCCATTTGTGAATAGCATATATAGTCATAATAATGTAAACCTTAGATAGTTTTCTAATCAAAACTGAGATTTAAGCATATTGTGTAGATGACAATTGACAGTTTGTGGTGTGAATGAGGAGCAGAAAGCACCAAGTCTCATCTCCTGCAGGGAAAGTCAACATACAAGCAATGCCCCAAACGAAAGATTCAGGAGGTCGCAACACTTACTTGCCATTCAAGTACATGGAGGTAAATGTCAAGCAAAGAATTGAAAGTGTTTCTTTGGGGCAGAGAAATAGAGAAGCGGGGGAGCTAGGACCTGTTTTTTTTTTTCCTCAAGAAACCTTGCAGAGCTAGCAGGTCCTTTAAATTGTACCCTACTACAAATATAACTTGGATGAAACACTATAAAACAATTTAAAGTGTAATAGAATATGGAGAGCTAACCTGTGACTGAGTTTCAAAATAACATCTGTGTAACTTTGATAAATAATATCTGGGGTGTTCACTTTCCTTTTTTATAAATGGAGAGGCTTGGGCTACATAATATCTAAGGTCCTTTGCCCACTCTCTGCATGTGTTTATTTTTGGTATTTTTTTGTATGAGTGTCTGAACTTACGAACATAAACACATGGAGAGCTGATAATCAACAGTGGAACTCCCCTGGTCATTTTGATCAATAAAAATTAATATGCATTATCCACATATCTACAAAGACACAATCTGATCCTACCGAGAGAAGGCGGCGCACCTGTCCACCGATCTGCAGAGAAACACGTGAGGCTGCATTTCTGTCTTCCTCTGTGAGAAGGCACGGGAAGAGAGCTAAAGTTCCCTGTTGTTTAGACTCTGGCCTGTGACGCATGGTTCTGCTGACCTAAAAGTTAATATTTAGCTATCTTAGTGAGTTAAGCTGGCTTGAGGACATTGTGGGGGGAAAAGGAAGGAAAGTGCTATAAAATCTGGTAGAAAATTTGTACTAAAGTCAATGTTAATCTTGGTAGCACAGCAAGTCACTTGCACCCTCTCTAGTGGATGCCGAGGAAGAACACGGCTGGTCCTTTAATAATACCAGCACTAAGATGGGGAGGGCTGGTGTGGCGCTTTGAATTGAAGAGTAAATTAAAGACTGTCCAGTTTAAATCTCCCATTGCTTCCTAGCTTTGTGACTCCAAGGCAAATCACAATTGCTCCATGCCCTGAGTTCTTTCTCTGTAAATTGAGGATAATAATACCTACTCCATGTGGTAGTTAGGAGAATTATATGTGTTAACACCTGTTGAACATTGAAAATGGTGTCTTGATATACTGTCCCTAAAAATAGATGCAAAGAACATAACCGATTTGCAGGGGCCATGGATTCATCTTTCTCTTTCCCTCTCCCTGACTCTTTTTTCCCAGCTATGTAACCTGGTCTTCAGAGATCTCAGAAGGGAGAATTTCCCATGACAAATTTGGTTAAGTAAATCACAAAAAGTCAAGGAAGGAATCGTTCACTGACCGTGGTAATCCCGTTTAGTAAAATCTCAGGTTACAGTCATTGGCACTAACATTGTGGGTCTGACACTCTTTCGTTTGATAGTTGGCGCTCCGGATGCATTTTAGCAAACTGTGCTGGTGCCAAGTCAAGGAGTCCAGCGGCTGACTTAGGGACACTCTTTCACCCCTTTTTGTGATGCCAGACCCTCAATAATATCTGGCACACAGAAAAAGAGGCCCATAAATGTTTGTTAAATTAAAAAGGGGAAAAAACGTTGGGCATGCTTTTCGTAGTCAAAAGTTATGTAACCATACTTTACAGTCACTCACAATTCTCTCATGTAAGAGTGCAGTTTTATTTTTCTCATTTTTCTGTTTATGCTAAAATTTTTCTAGTTCAAAATACTCTATTAAGTGAAATGTTACCATGTCATATTATAGTATGTATAGTTTATACTAAAAAATTAATAAAGAAGACTGTCATCCTAGGGAAGTGGTACTCTGTAGTGGTGAGCTCTTTTTGCTTAAAAAATTCCCAAAGAATTTAACCCCTGTCAGATATATGGTTTGTAAATATTTTCTCCCATTCCATAGATTGCCTTTTTACTCTACTGATGGCTTCCTTGGCTGTGCAGAAGCTTTTTAGCTTGATGTTGTTCCACTTGTTTATTTTTGTTTTTGTGGTCATATCTAAGAAATCACTGCCAAGATCAATGTCACGAAGGTTTTCTGCTCTGTTGTCTTGGAGTTTTACAGTCTCAGGTCTTGTGTTTATGTCTTTAATCCATTATGAGTTGATTTTTGTGTATGGTGTAAGATAAGGGTCCAATTTCATTCTTTTGCATGTAGATATCCAGTTTTCCCAACACAATTTCCTGAAGAGACTATCCTTTTCCCATTATGTATTCATGGCACCCTTGGCAGAGCCCTGATGAGTGGGATTAGTCCCTTATAAAAGAGGCCCCAGAAGGTTCCTTTACCTCTATGCCACGTGAGGCTATAGCAAAAAGAGAGCTTTATATGAACCAGAAAGTCGGATCTCATCCAACACCTCTTGACACTTTGATCTTAGACTTTCTGATCTCCGGAACTGTGAGAAGTGAAATTCTGTTGTTTAATCCAGTCTATTGTATTCTGTTATAGCAGCCTGAATGACCTAAGATACCATGTATACATGAGTTTATTTCTGGGGTTTTCTGGGCTCTCAATTCTGTTGCATTGACCTATATTCTGTTTATAGCAGTGTCATACTGGTTTTAATTACTGTAGCTTTGTAATATATTTTAAAACCAGGAAGTGTGATACCGCTAGCTTTGTTTTCCTTTCTCAAGATGGCTTTAGCAATTCTGAGTCTTTTGTGGTTTCATATGAATTTTAGGGTTTTTTCTTTGTTTTGTAAAAAATGCCATTGAGACTTTTGACAGGTATTGCAATGAGTCTGTAGATTGCTTGAGTAATACGGACATTTTAACAATATTAAGTCTTCTAATCCACAGACACATATCTTTTTATTTATTTCTGTCTTTATTTTTTTATCAGTAGTTTAACAAATAGCTTAACAAAGTTTTCAGTGTATGTATTTCACCTCCTTGATTAAATTTATTTCTCAGTATTTCATTATTTTGTATGTTATTATAAATGAGACTGTTTTCTTAATTCCTTTTTTGGATAGTTAGTTGTTAGGGTAGAAATGCAACTGATTTTGTGTGTTGATTTTGTATCTTGCAACTTTACCAAATTCATTTAGTAGTTCTTTTTTTGTATGGAATCTTTAGGTTTTTCTACAGATAAGATTCTGTGAATTTTTATAATTATTTCATAAATGGTGCTAGGACAACACATTATTAGGAAAAAGTTAGATTCTGAATTAGATTAAATGAGAATAAATATTTGGAGGGAAATACAAGTGAGTATTTCTCTAAATAAGAAATGAGGAAGGTCTTTTCAGGTAGTAAAGGTCTGGAATAAGCATGAAGTAAAAGATTAATAGAAAACATAAAAAATAAACATTTTGCCCTAATTGGTGTGGCTCAGTGGGTTGGGCTTCCTCTCACAAACCAAAAGGTTGCCAGTTGATTCCCATTTAGGGCACGTGCCTGGGTTGTAGGTCTGGGCCGTGGCTGGGGGCATGGAAGAGGCAACCAATCGATGTTTCTCTTGCACATTGTTGTTTCTCTCCCTTTCTTTCTCCCTTTCTTCCCCCTCTCTAAAAATGAATAAATATTTTAAAAAAAGAAATAACATTTTTCACCTTATAAGACACCATCAACAAAAATACAAAGACCAAATGGAACAATATTTGTCAAAAAGATGGGTTGCTATCCTTAACTTTAAAAAGACACCAATAAAAAATAACAAAGGACATAATCAACCAATTAAGAAAAGATTAATACAACAAATGAACATGAAAAATTATTTGACTATAGAACTAAGTAATGCAAATAACTGGATAACAATTTCACCTAATAAACTGACCTTTTTGTTTTTATGAAAACAGCATTAAAAAGCCTTTAAAATATCAATAACTTTTTTAAAAAGATTTATTTATTTTTAGACTAGGGTTAAAGAGGGAGAAAGAAAGGGAGAGAAACATTAATGTGTGGTTGTCTCTCGCATGCCCCCCACTGGGGACCTGGCCCACAACCCAGGCATGTGCCCTGATGGGAATCGAACCGGTGATCCTTTGATTCACAGGCTGGTGCTCAATCCACTGAGTCACACCAGCTAGGGCTAAAATATCAGTGACTTTTGCTCCAAAAATTCCAGTTCTTAAAGCCTAACCATAAACGTTATGAGAGAATCGGAGAGGTATAAACAAAGATCATTTTTAAAAAGTATGTCCAACATCATTGTTTTTATTTTTAATACTGTAGAGTTCTGTATGCAAGCTTAGTGCTCAAAAATAGAAGTATCTTTAAATAAATTATGATAAATCCATAAATTAGAAAAAGGGAAGATAACACTTAAGTGAAAAGAAAAAGCAGAGTATGAGACCAAGTGAAAAAAAGCAGGGCCTGTTTATAAAATGTCATTTCAATTTTAGCATAAACAAACCACCACACATATAATCAAAGGAAATATACCCAAATGAGAATGAAGGTCATCTTTGGGTTGGTAGTAGGATGAGCTTATATTTTTTGTTCAAAGTGGATCAGATTTTTAACAATTCTATATATATACACATACACACATATGTGTATATATATGCATAGGCAGTTTCTTCATAGATTTTGTTCTAGACATCAATGATTTGCTACATAAAGATAGCAGGTCATATGACACTGGATGGGAATATTCTTTTCACATTTTGAAAAGAATAAGCATGAATTTTCTTTAAAAAAAGTCTATCTTACAGATTCAGGGAAAACCTTGGAATGTCAGGAGAGTTGTGTTCAATTCTCCTTCCACATTTGTCCTTTTTCAATTTCTTTATCTGTCACCTTTTGTTTTTTGCTTGTATTTGTGGCTGAGTTATTTGACATACACAAAATCCTAAGTTTATTTTTTCTTAGAAACTATACCCTTGGTTAAAAGTCAAAGACCTTATTTATTATCTTAGGTTTTATTTATTTTTGAATGCATTTTTTTCTGATGTTAATACCACTCCCTGACTTCTCTGTGTTGCATTTGTTTGCCTTATTTGTCTTTCTTTTTTTTAAATAAAGATTTTTATGTATTTATTTTTTAAGACAGGGGGAGGGAGGGAGAAAGAGAGGGAGAAGAACATTGATGTGAGAGAAAAACATAGATCGGCTGCCTCTTGCATGTGCTCCGACTAGGGACTGAACCCAAGACCCAGGTATATGGGCTGACCGGGAATCGAACCAGTGGGCTTTCACTTTGTGGAATGGCACCCAACCAACTGAGCCACGCCGATCAAGGTGTCTCTTTCTTTTGATTGTTTATTTTCTGTGTCACATTATTCTGGGTAAACTGCAGGGGATTTTATTTTTTTCTGACCCAACCTTGTGTCTCTGCCTCTTAATAAAGAACTTTAAACCATTTACATTTATGCTGTATGCTGACTCTCTTTTCCGTTTTCTTATTGTACCATTTTCTTAATGACTCCTGGTTGTTCCCTTTATTTTCAGACTTGTGCTTTTTCTTTTTTAATCCTCATCCAAGGATGACAACTGCTTCTAGAGCAAGAGAGGGAGGGAGGGATAATCAGAGAGAGAGAAATATCAATATGAGAAAGAAACATTGATTGGTTATCTTCATGTTTGTGCCCTGATGGGGACTGAACCCACAACCTGGGTTATGTGCCCTGATGAGGAATTGAATTCATGACCTTTTTGGTTTATGGGATGATGCTCCAACCAACTGAGCTACACCGGCCAGGGCTTCAGACTTCTGCTTTTAATTTTGCTCTCATTTTAAATTTTCTGTAGTATGTTGAATTTAAAAAAAAATTATTGTAGGAGAAAATGTTCTCTTTTATCCTCCTCTTTAAAAAGCATATTTCCACAGAGTGGTACCCAAATGAGGTTTTCATGCAGACCACAGGTGCCAACTGGAAGCATCTCAGGTAAATGGGGATGAATGGTTACCCTGTCTCTGGGTGACAGGGGTAAGGAGGTGCAGATTTCACCTGGTGAATTTTGTATCTAAGGTGCTTAATGAACACTCAAACAGAGGTGTTCAGTCGGCAGCTGTATACATTGCCTAGAAACTTAGGAGAGAGCTTTGGGTTCAATATAAAGATTTCAGAGTCATCAACAACATACCTAATAAATAAAGCCATAAGACTGAATAAAAACATAGAGACAATATGTAGTGTTGAAGACCGAATTCTGAAGAACACTGCTTAATGTGTGGGGAAAAAAAGATTACAAAGGAGATTCATAAATTGCAGCCAGAGGACTAGGGGAAAAAGTGTGGAGGGTTGACTTCATTACTTGCCATGTCTTCTCACAAGACTTGCAGGATGAAATGACTTCTGGCCAACAAGAGCAGAATTGTCCCACTCTGCCTTGGATTTGGATGAAAATTAGTAATCAGGTAAAACTCCAAAACCAGACTTTGGAGGGAGCGACGCTGGGTCCACAAGGAATCGCACATGAGATGGCATCGTGTTTACAGTTCACCAAGGTCACATCTTCCATATGAGGCTGAAAACATCACTACTACCTGAGCAGTCAAACAAGTCTTATCGGGAAAATTATTTTTCTCTGTTTCTATGTTTCTGTACTAGTAGGTTGGTTCAGGAATAAATGCATGCGACTTTCATTCGAAAAAAAATAAAATAAAATAAGGAGTCGTGAGTGTGGTAATGGAAAAGGGCAAAATGTTTTAGGGCGTAAGGATCGGCCAGTTGTGTTAAATGCCTTTCAAAGGTCTAAGCAAAGGACTGTAAATGCCCCTTAGATTTAGCACCAAGGTGGTAATTTGCAGTCTTGGTGATGCGGTGAATCTGGAAGCTAGACTGCTATGAGTTACCCAGCAGTAGGAGGTGTGGAAGTAGAAACACTAAACATACATAACCCTTAGAAGAAACTGCCTTTGCACGGAAGGTCAGAGATAGTGAGGAAGGAGGTAGATTGAAGGTAGGTCTGGTTAACTTGGGGAAGTTTTCAAGTTGCGGAGATACACTGATAGGAGTCAGTTGGAAAAAAGGGAGGAGCTGCAGAGAGAAGAAAGAGACAGGATGAGCACTTGAGTATGCAGTCAGGAGGGAACGTGAAGGATTAATGAACCTCAGACCGGGGATGGTACTGAATAGGTGGCCTTGTGCTCAGAGTCTTCATTTTATGCATTTTCCTGTTTTGCAGAGACTAGAAAGCTAAAAGATTTCCGACTCTCTCACAGCAGGGTTCCCATACAGACTTGGATGAGAAAGGGGGCAGGAAGTGAGAGAGAGGCTGGACTTTGGCTACTTTTCCTTAGCAGTGTCCCAGTGTCCAGGTGCTTTGTGGATGTCGATAGGCTGAGCGTGAGCCTGTCTTTTTTTTTTTTTTTTTTGCTTATGCAGCTGCATTAGGAATGGTGTGACTCCAAGGCCATCATTTGCAGCAGCTCCGCAGCGAATTGCAGCTAAGACAGGGCTCCCAACTCAAGCGTTCCACGGACCAGTTCCAGTTCCTGGCCTTTTTGGTTGTGTGCGAGGCAGCGCCGTGGGAGGACTAGTTCCGTGCTGTGTTTGCGTTATTAAGCCTGCTACTCTAGCTTTCCAGGGATGTTGGAAGCATTGAATTCTAGGTATTAAATTTCATTTTGTTTGAAATAGCTAATGTAATTTCTGTTTTCTGTAAGTGAACTCTGATAGAGAGGGCCATCTATTCTTGTAGCAGGGGGAAGGAAGAAAGGTTGAGAGTAGGTACAGATAAATAATTTTTTTTTTTGGAGATGGCAATCTTCTTAAATGCAGAATTCTTTAAAAGCTGGGGTGTGCAGAGCTCCAAAGGGTTCCTGGAGAGAATTCAGGACTTCTGTGAACTTAAATAAGAAAACGTCCCACTGCCTTCTGTACTAACCTCTAACTAAAATTTAGTATGTATTTCGATCCTGAATGTAGGCATCAAACTACAGCATCATTAATAGTTGCTGCGACTTTGTCTTGTAGAAATCACAGGTATTTCCATATTACATTAGTTGTAGACCTTGGATACTGTAATGCTCATAACTATGATAATTATTAGACCCCTGCTAGATCCTGTTCTGTAATGCATATATAAAGGACATATTATTATTAAAAAAACTGATTCCTCTATTTCCTTGGTAATCTTAAGTATGTTACTTTACACATTTAAAAATGTTACTCCGAGAAGGGGTCCATGGGCTTCAACATACTCATAGAGCAGCCCATAGCCTAAAACACATTAAGAAACCTGTTCCAATGTCTTCTATTTCCCCGGAAAGCAAGGTTTCTAAACTTCGGCACTACTGATATTTTAGAAAAGATCATTCTCTTTTGTGGGGGGCTGTTTTTTGCGCTGTCGGGTGTTGAGCAGCTTTGACCCACTGTATGCTAGCAGCGCCCCTTCCTGACTACAGGACACCCAGAGCAAATGTGGGGCAAGCGCAGCCCTGGTGGAGAGCCGCTACGGTGGAGTAATGCTAAGCGTGAGGGGTGGAAGGTGACTGGGTCTGAGATCTGATGAGAGCAGAGAGTTTAAAGGGTGGGTGGCAGGGAGAAGTGACAAAAGCAACCTGTGGCTGAACAAGGTTGAGGGACCAGCTGAAATCGACAACAATACAGCAGCCCATGGGGAAGAGGGTTTTGATTTGTTCTTCTGCTCCATATACATGAGGAATAACATTCAAATCATGCACAGTCTACCATCAACAGCACGGGTGCAGCAGCGGCCGCTTTACAAATGAGACAAGCTGGAGTTTCCTACAATGTCCCAGGTGCTGTTCTTCCACCAGTCCCTATGCCAACATGTCTCAACGCACTGGGGGAGAAATACACTGTTGTCAAGCAGAAGCAGAATGGGAACAGTTAGAACCTAAAAGTGACTGTCATTGCCCTTGTTCTGCTATTGTATGGGGAAAAAATACCGTGAACTTGAATGGATTTGGGGGTTGCTGCTCCAAGAAAAGCTGAGCCAAACGGGCACGGATGTGAAGGCTATGCAGCAACCCTACGATCCGGCAATTCGACTCCTAGATATTTACCCAAGAGAAATGGAAATGTACATCCATGTAAAAGTCCCATATTGGACACAACCCAAATGCTCATCAACTGCATGATCCCCTGCAGTATAGTCTTACAGTGAAATACTAATGAGTAATAAAAAAAACCAATCTACTGGTACATGCAACAGTATGGATGAAACTAAAACACATGCTGAGTAAAAGAAGGCTTACACAAAAAGAGGAGATACTTCCAGACTGTGATCATTTACATGAAGCTCTGAACAGGCTAAATTACTCTGTGGTGATAAAAAGACATCAGAATGGTGACTGACTCCATGGGGTGGGGGGGCAAGAATTGATTGGGCAGGGGCCTGGGTATTTTCCTGGGGTGATAATACTCTCTCTATATATCTTGATGGGGAGTTGGGTCACACAGTTGTATGAAGTTGCCCAAACTCACTAAATCATACACTTAGATTTGTGCATTTCACTGCGTGTAAATTATACCAGAGCAAGGGGAGGGGGAAAAGAAGAAGAAGAAGAACTGTGAATAAAAACTGAACTCATAGTTAACAAAATACATGCTGAGATGTTTGAAGTGAACTGGAGTCTGCACATACTCTAAGATGCAGATAAAACAACTGGATTTAGAGACACAGGATGACTGAGGGACAGTGAGGTGGTCGGATATATGCTAAAGTTACAGAATGTTAAGTGTGGACTCTACATGGTTAGTGCTGTCCATGAGCAATTCTTTCAGCTTTTCTGTACCTTGAAATTTTTTGTGCTAAGAAATGTGAGGGTATGTAGGAATGTCTTCTTGCCTTTTTGAAAGATTTCATTAACCTTTGGACAAAGAAAGCTACTTCAAAACACACTTCATGTGGTTCTTGCCCTATTTTAATAAATGGATGTTAAAATGTCACACATAGCATCTCTATTCCAGGAATGAGGACCATCAGTCACTACCACTGTCACCACCGCCATTTCGGGATCACTGGGGCTGCCCCAAATGGTGCTACGCCAATCACTTTACAGATGTTATCCTCATGTAGAGAAATCAATAGCTTTCTTTATTGTTTAACAAACAGCTCTAGGCTGAGTCCCATCTTCAGAACTTCCAGACAGCCCAGCACGAGAACAAACAGATGTCCAAGAGGAAGGTCATGTCTGTGATGCTGGGTATTTCTAGCAAGATGCATTATTTAAATAGGTTACGAAGGTATGGGACAGCGTGTGTGTGCTGTGTATTTTTAGGGATAGTCAGCTGAACTGGGAGAAGGAAAATATATTTTAGAAAGACGATACATATGTAAGCCATAAAGAGGAAGAGTAACTTCAATCCACTTTCTATAGAGGGAGAAATCTTTTTCCTGTTCTCTTTTTTCTTGAGCTCATGTCCAATGCCATATGATAGTGTCACCTGGCAAAGGGGTGTGACAACGGCTGCCCAGACTTGGCACCTCCAGCTCTTTTGTGGCTTTCCTTTCTCAATAACCCTTTGACAAAGGCCAGGTGTTTCAAAGGTTGGCTTTTTCCTTGTTTGATCTCAGTGTTTCTTGCTAAGAATGATTAAATGTCCCCAAGTGTCAATAAATAAGTGGTTTCAGTGTAGCTTTTTGGAGTATATTTCCCTAAAGGCTGCTTGGTGGCAGGCCTGGGATTGGTTTGGTTTTGTGTGAAGCCAGTAAATAAGCAATGTAATTACCAGGCTGCCTAGTCCCCATGACTCCTGATACCTGCAGAGCCACAAAGGTGACAAGAAAGCAGGGTAAAATATTCTTCACCTAAAACCAGGAGTCAGAGGCTCTGAACTTGGACTTCACTAACAAAATACCAAGGCATAGAAGTACAGACGCCAGATTTGAATTAAAGAGATCTCAGGGGTGCTGGGGCAGCTGTGGCAGCACCGGAAAGAGTATATGAGCTACGCACACAACTACTAGGAAGAAGAAAGGACAAGCCAGCCTTGAACAAAGACATATGTGTTCCTGATTCACTTTGTTTGGAGGTACTGATACAGGCCATAAATCTCAACCTAATTCATGAAACAGTGCCTGATAGTACTAGCTGTGTACAGGGGAACCGCACCAGAATGAACTGGCTACAGCAGTCTCATGTTGAACTGACTGAGACAGGTCAGTTGGCCAGGACAAGGGGAACAGGGAAACAGACGGATAGTTAAACTGCCAAGCAATTTACAGCCATCTAGTAAATTGAAAAATCCTATTTTCCCATAACCAAGGAAATTTAAGAGTAAATGGCTACACTTCTCCCCAACCAGAGGGCAAACAGCTTTAAATGCCCTGCTCAGGGAGATACATAGATAACAGAAATCCAATTAGCGTCATTGGCACCAACCACGCCCCAAGACCAATGAAGTCAGGGAAATGTATCTCACTTTGGCACATCAGCATAAAACTGACGAATAGTCTATAGAGAGCCTCCCCTAAAATTCCCGCCTTTAGAAATTAGAACCCTCAAGTCAAAGACCCAGTGCAGGCTCTCTCCAGAGCACACCCACGCCTTTCTTCCTTCTTGGGCACGTGTCTGTACTTTTCTCTCCTAAACTCCAAGGTTCCCATGAGACATGCAACCAGGGGAGCAACGGGCAGTGGCAGTTAGTTGCATGCTTACCCCTAAACCTGTCTCCAGGGCCTCCTTTACTCTGACTCTCCGGTGGGCTCCTTAGAAGCCCTGCCATGGCTCACTTCTTTCCCAAAACATTTCTAGAGAGCCAAAGGAAAGTATCGCCTGTACTCTCTCCTGTTGCTTCTTCTAAGCTCTTCCTTTGTTTCACTCTTCCCAGCTGATTATGAGAGTAAACATGCTCTCAAAATCACCTGGGCTCATGTTGTGAAATCTTTCCTGTGCACAGTCAAGAACCCGCACATGGCCCTTCTGGCTGGCCCGAGACTGACCAGCTCCAGGCCTGGTCCCTTTCCAGTGGCAGAACAAGTTCAAGGAGATTTGTTCATTTCTATCTATTTTTATAGACCTCCCCCAACCCCCCAACACATACCATCCTGCTATTAGGGAGAAGAGCTTTCTTTTGTAAAGCCAGGTCAAATACCTCTTCTTGGGAAGTAGCTGACAGATGTGCAAACCAGGGCTTAGGTGCTCTGCTGCTTCAAGGTGAGATGCTGGCCTTACCCGACTGGAAGGAAAAAATCCAGTTACACGGTCTTCACATACATTGGGAAATCACTCAGTTAATGGTACCCAGGTTCCAAAAAGCAGCAGGCAAACTTTGAGACTTAATAGGATTGAGGAAAAAAAGCAGCAAGGCTCCGCTCTTCACCTAAATTGTATATAATCAGCGAATGAGCGGGCAGTTTTTATTGGTTTGTGATTCATTTGAGACTTAATTCCAATAAAGATGATGTGATGACATTTAAAAGCTTGGCTGAAACTGGAAACACTGGAGTGACTGAAGGGCCTTTTGGCGGCGAACACGGAAGATGCAATGGCACGCAAAACGCCGTTCACTTCTTGGTGGGTTTTGTGAGCTGCTGGTTCGCTGCGCCCAGGCCGTTTCCAGCATCTGACTGCTCTCCCAGTCCAATGGCGAGGGAGAGCAACAGTCTTTCGTGCGCAAGGTTTGGTTTTGTTTTAGAGAATCTATCAACATAATCTTCTCAGCCATTTTCCCAGGATAAGAAACAGAAAAAATTGAATGGCTCGCTTTCTGGGCAGAGAGTGAAATCAGGATTTAAATACCAGTTCCCCTGTACCTCATAAACTGCTTGCTCCACACGCCCTGCCCCACGTAGAACAGACCTGACGACATGGATGGCGGCCCAGCAGCGTGGAGCGGGGCGGCGTTCACCTGGGCTTAGGTGCTCTGCTGCTTCAAGGTGAGATGCTGTTCTCACCTGGTTAGAAGGAAAATCCTGGTACATGCTCTTTCCTCCACTAACATGGCCTTTGATCTGGGTATGGGGTTGATGACAGGAATGCTGTTTGCTGCATTTTTCTTATCCTTTGTAAGTATTTTATGGGGTTACTAGTAAAAAAGTGGGGATAAGTAACAAATCTTTCCCGTGTGTTTAAGGACTTTGCTATGGAGTGCGCTGACGATGGAGACATTTTAGGACGACTTTTCATGACCAAGGACTGCCAGACCTTGGATCTGGAGTGGGAGGTGGATGCTCAATGGTGGCACCAGCTGTTGGAGAGAAGTTTATGCTTCTGGGGTAGTTTGAGGCTGAACTGTGTCCCTCTGAAATTCATATATTTGAAGCTGTAACCCTTAGCACCTCAGAATGTGGCTGTATTTGGAGAGAGAACCTTTAAAGAGGTCACTGAGGGAAAATAAGGCCCTTCAGGTGGGGGAGGGGCTAATCCAATTTGCCTAGTGTCCCCATTAGAGGGACGATCAGGGCACACACATAGCACTCAGACTTTGGGATGACCATGTGAAGGAAGAGTCAGCAAGGTGGTGGCCATGTGCAGGAGAGGGCAATCCCGCTGACACCTTGACCTTGGGCTTCTAGCCTCTGGTACTGTGAGAAAATATATTCCTGTTGCTTAAACTACACAGTCTAGTATTTCATTATAGGAGCCCTAGCAGTCTAACATAGGAGTCTAAAAAAATGTGAAGAGCCCTGACTGGTGTGGCTTAATTGGTTGTGTGTCATCCTGAAAAGTGGAGGGTCACCGGTTCGATTCCCCAGTCAGGGCACACGCTTGGGTTGTGGGTTAGGTCCCTGGTCAGGGTGCACATGAGAGGCAACCGGTCAATGTTTCTTTCTCATATCGATGTTGCTCTCCCTCCTTTTCCCTCTCTCTAAAAATAAATAAATAAAATCTTTTTAAAAAATGTAAAGAATATTTGGAATTGTCTAAAGTAAAAGCTCGCTTAGGTTAACTCAGGGTTGTCTGAAGTACATTCCCAGGAAGTTCGTAACCATTACCAGAAACAGAAAAGGCGAATTCAGGGCTCGGATGGTCTGGGGCAGCGCTGGTCAGATAGGGAGCTTTCTTTGCTGCAGAAACTCTCAGAGACTCGAATCAGCAGCATGAGTCACACGGTGTGGGCGTCACCCAGGACACCTTTCCTTCCCTCACATTTCCAATCCATCGCCTGATGAATTTATCTTTCCCATGTTTTTTTAAACTATCAGTTTCCTTGTATTTGAACCCTCACTGAAACCTGGACTACACCAACGGTGCCTGACAATTTTATTTTCTAAATGCTTCTCGAATTAGTTCACTTCCCTCTACTGAGCTGCCATTGAAACCGCCACCAGATGAACTGCAGGACCTTTCTGAGGGGTCTGTCTGCCCACACTGCGCTCTTCAATCAGTTTTCCACAACACAGGTTGAAAGACACCAGCTCCCAGATTTTAAAGACACTTCAGTAGCTTTCCATTGCTGCTAAGATGAGCAGACAAATTCCTATCCGGGTTTTCAAACTCATCATGAACCACCTTCCCTGCTGGGTTGCAGCTTCACCGTCTTCTGTCAGTCCCACCTTGTTTTGCCCCCACCCACCAAACGGTCTTTGCTCTGCGGCCGCCTCTTCCTGGTGAACTCCTTTCTTCTTTCTTCCTTTTCTTCCCTTACTGGTTCAGATCCCTCTAGTATTGATTAACATTGCATTTGTCACTACCGAAAATTTACATTTGTGTGACTCTTTGGTTAATACCTGAATCTCCTTCTACCCTGGAAACTCTGAATTTATAGGATATCTTTTGTGAAATACCCAATTAATTTATTGATTAAGGTTTGGGGAGGGCATGTCTGGAGCACAATGTGAAGAATTTTCACAAAGAAAGAAAGTGAGCAGGGTTGAGGGAGGAAGGTTTTGTGCCGTTTGTTGTCACTTAGCACCCTTTGAAATAAATAGCCCACGTGAGAAGTTGGATAGGGAGAGGATATGATGTTGGGTCTCGGTGCTGGAGGTATATGTGGATGCTTAACCTTTTTTCAACTTTTGATTTTGAAAATTTGCAAACCTTTCCACAACTTGAAAGACTAGTATAATGAAGAAGCACACTTTTAATCTTTTTATCTTTTCCCACGAAGCTGTTATTTTTTTGGTTTTCTGTGGACAGTAATTCTGATCATGCCTTCAGAAAGCTACAAGGCTACCATGTAACTAGATCACAATGTCCATGCTTCAGGAAGGCTACCCATGCTCACCGGCGAATAATCAATCACAAACTATTTAGGGCTTCATCTTAAATGAGGCACTATGGGAGACAAAAAGATGTTTATGGGACATACTTAAAAAATTTATAACCATTTGGGAAAATAACACTTTCACGTGAAAGAATAACCGGCAGTAGAAAAATAATAGATAAGGGCCAAATGAAGGGGAGACAAGGAGCTGAGAGTTCGTTCAGGGAATGAGATTGTTTCCAGTTATGCTTCTTCACGGAAAAGGATCCCCTGCTCAAAGTAGCACAGCTTGCTACCAACTCTTTTCCTGGTACTAAGAATCTAATTCGGGAAAATAATTTTATGAGATCAATTACAAATAAGCATTACAAACAAACCAAATGGTGTAAGCAGTATGATTCTTTTCAAAGCAATATTTATAATTATTTTAGTTCTTTACTGGAAGGACAATCGAAAGCTAGGGGACATATGTGTTCCTTTACAGGCCAGGCTTAGCTTGGTGGACTTAAGCCAAATAATTAATCCATTTTTCCCCCTAACAAAGAATAGGCTATTATATTTGGCTGAAGCATTAAGTCAGCCCCACACTTAAGACCCGCCCCGGAGAGAATGCAGTTCCCAGCAACCCAGCTCCTTGGCCTGCGGATCTGGGCAGCACTTCCTTCGTAACCCATTACTTCCAGGGTTCTGCATCTCAGCTCAGAGAAGTTGGAAGAGGTAAACAATGAATCAGATCACAACCTGATACAAATGTGAAAATTACAGGAAGAAAAACATGTAAATGGTGGGGTGGGGTGGGTGAGGTTACTAATATGCAAAGTAAGTGGGAGTGTGTTTTTCATTTCACACAAGCTGTGACCGCTTTGGGCTCTGTGTAACCTACACTAGGCCTTTACAAAGACAGATCTTTAGGTCTCAGGGGTCATTTTAGAGGCAGGTCTGTTAAAATTCAGTTCACATATGCACTTGGCATGAGAGCTTGGTTCTTTAAAACCTCAGTTCTAGATCAGATTTTCCCACCTGGAAAGGAGTCAGGAAGGGACACTGCTCTCAGAGTCATAGGATTACTTGTGTAAAAAAAACAATGAGACTATTAAACAAAGATTGGAGCTGAAGCTTTTTGCTTTTGTACACGGGAAAACTGCAGCTGTCGGCAGGGAGGGAAGATACACAAGAGCTACCAGCAAGTCAAAGCTCAGGGATTTGGGGGCACATCTGTGACGGGTAATTAACAGACGTCTACAGTTTAGCGACCTCCTCTCTAAAAACTTTAAGGCGTGAAAGGTTACTGAAGTTTCTTAGAAGTCTGCCACTTCATTATTTTGTAACGGTTTTATCGAGATAAGATTCACGTGCCTTACCATTCAGCCACTTTATAAGTCAATGGTGTGTAGTATATTCACGGAGCTGGGCAGCCACCACCACAATCAACTTCAGAATATTTTCACCATCCCCTCCACGAAATACTGTGCCCTTCAGCCACGAATTCCTGATCCCCCATCATCCTCAGCCCTAAGCCATCACCAACCTACTTTTCCTCTCTGCATTTGCCTATTCTGGACTTTTCGTGCAAGGGAATCGTATAATATGCAGCCTTTTCTACCTTTTCTGCTTTCACTTAGCATGTTATTTTCAAGGTTCATCCACGTTGTAGCACGTATCATTCCTTTCTATGGCCATATACAAAGGAATGGTCTATTGTATGGATGTTTCACATTCTATTTGCCCATTCACCAGTCAATGGACATTTGAATTGTTTTCAATCTCTGGCTACTGTGAATAATGCTGCTATGAACATTCATGTACAAGTTTTTGTGTGAACATATGTTTTCATTTTTTCTTGGAGCAGAACTTTTCTAGGAGTGGAATTGCTGAGTAATATAGTAATCTGATGTTTATTTAACCTTTGAAGAAACACCCAGCCTATTTTCCAGAGCAGATGCACCATGCTACATTCCCACCCGCTGTGGACAGGGGTTCTACTCGTCCACATCCTTGTCTCCACTTGTTATTACCCATCTTTTCAATCACAGCCATTCTCAGGGTGGCTTTCATGGAGTGGCACGCCTTTAAGAATTCTCTGCTTATAGAGCTCTGACAAGTTAATGTACGAAATTTCTTCATATGCATGCGCTGGGTTGATACCTAGCTTCTAGGCCAACAGCAATCCCATGTATGTTTCAGAACGTTATTATCCCAATTTTACAAAGCAATCGAGGCTTACTCAGGTTAGGAAGCCCTAGAGCTGGGATTTGAATGGCTACTCTGTGCATACATAAACTCATCAGGATCAATTTGGGTAATGAAGTAACTGAAATTTACACAATTAAAGCATCTAGTAATGATGAGTAAGACGCTGAAGGACTTGGCTTTTGGATTATCTTGGTGTCTGTTAAGAGATGAAGGAACAGAGAAGTGATTTCTGTGGCCACAGAGCAATTTAAAGGGATGCTGGAGGCTAAGCAGTCCCATATCACTTGGGGTAAATTATTGTGTTTATCACCCCACGTGGAAAATGAGAACATTAACTGTCCGAGGGGCATGGTGATAAGTAGCATTGAAACATGCGCTATTTACCTTTGCCTTCTGGCCTGTGCACTTGAGAGAATGAAACCAGTTTCTCTTGAATTACTGTATTCTTTGAGTGTGGTCAGATAGGTCATTTCGGTTTTGTGACCATTTTCTCTGATGTATAATATGGTGCCTTTCTTTTACTCCTTGTAGTTGAGGAAACATTATTTTGCAATAATAATTATTTTGAATTTTGGCCACAATCATGAACAATTCTGGAAATTAAATCCTGTTAGTAAAAAGGTCTCATTCACTGCAACCCCTTTCCAGAAAGCTACTCTGTGATGGCATATGTAACTATTGTGTTTTTATCTCGGCTCTTCCCAATTTCCAAACTCATATATGTGACTCCATTAGATAGAAGAGCTCGAGGAGGCTGATCTTCTAAATTATTCATAAACATTGCTAAAGGTGGTTAAAATATATTTCTAGGATACTTCCATTATTAGGATACTTTTATTCTTTAATTAGATTTATTGACATGACATTGGTTAGTGACATTATATAAATTTCAAGTGTACAATTCTGTAATACATTACCTATATATTGCATTGTGTGCTCACCGCTCAAAGGTGTTTCTTATATTTTTATATATAATTTCCTGAAGAGAAACTATACTAAAGTTCTCCAACTTCAAGAATACTAACAAAAACAGCATTCTATTTTGGGGTGGGGTAGAGTTCATTTGAGAATGAGAAAAATAGAGTTGAATGCTCATTATTTTTAAGAAGCTTATTTTGAGAAAAGTTATCTCAATTTTTAGCTTGTACTCCGCGGCTCTGTTTCAAGGGTTTATCCTCCAGCGGGGTGAGGGGGTGGGGCTGGGGGCAGGGTGGATGTGGGTGGACAGCAGTTCCAGTTTTCCCACTTACTACCATATTTTGCCATGTATAATGCACACTTTTTTGCCCAAATCTTTGAGGGGAAAATAAGGATGTGCATTATACATGGGTAGTACTAATTCCATATCTATATAAATGTCTTTAGTCCTTTTATTTATGCTTATGTGTTAACAGTGTAATTCTAGAAAGCAATAATGATATCCATATGCAAAATACCCTGGAATAAGATCATTGGTTTTGTTTCTAAATATAAATAAATACAAAATTGAATTGAAAAAATTAAAACAGAAGATTTTTTTCTTGAGAATTTGGGCCGAAAATGTAGGTGCATATTATACACGGAAAATATGGTAATTTTGTGCTAGGGTTCAAGTGCTTGGCAGAAAATAGACACATTGTTTCTATGAACTGTATAAGGTAGCAGGAATGAGGAAATGTGAGGAGGATGATTTCTCAATTTTATTTCTTAAAAGGCGCTGTTGTCACTGCATTTCCTCTACACCCAACGTTTTGTGCCCAGTGCGACCGACATGCATCCTTCTTGGTCTGGTCGTATATGGAAAGACTGGGAATATTTTCCCTCAGCTGGCAGTAAGCCAAGCAGGAGAGTCGGGAGAACTGACTGCTGATGCATCTTTAACAAGAGACAGTACCGATCTTTGAAATCATTAAGCCTTGGTATTTTGACCCATGTAAAAGGTGAAGTGAGTTCTTTTATAAGGAAGTGGAAGAAAATCCACTAAGTGCTTATAGACTGATTTCTGAGTTTCTAAGTCTCACTCAGTCTTGATAGTCACATCAGTGATGCCACCGCATGGAAGTCAGTCAGAGGAGGTGGGGCCTAATGTGAAAGCAGCTGCTCTGAGGGAGGTGGGTAACACTGAGGAGGCAGTCTGCTGGCCTAGGGGTGGGTTCTGGAGTTACACCACCTGACCGAGTCCCAGCTTTGTCATTCACAGGCTCTGTCACTTTGAACCGCTGGCTTACCCTCTCTGATCCCACTCCTTTAAGCTAAATAACATATGTAAATCACTTTGAATGCTGGGCAGATAGTAGGTGCTCAATAAATGGCAGTTCTTCCTGCTCTTCTGACAAAGAGATTTTAACAAATAGGAACATGATATGGGGCCTCCCCTCTCCGCTCATCCCCAAACCTGAATTCATGTCGTCCTGTATTGTATTTGGCCTCCGCATTCCCTGATGGGGTTTTCAGTGCCTGCTGTGGTCAGGGAGTGGGCATGAAGGAGTCAAAGATGCCCATACCACAGTCCCGGCCCGTGGGGACAAGAACACCTACATGATATCAATACCTGGAATGGCAACAAGAGGGAGAGGAAATCGGTGGGGATGGGGTGGAGAAGGGATGAATTCAATTCCAGACGGGTTAAGTCGAGAGGGGTCCTGGGAGATGCAAGTGGATCTGCTCTGCAGGGGGCTGTTTTCACGGGTCCCGTAGCTGTAGCTGTGTCAGGAGAGCAAGGCTGGAGGAGGGCGTGGGAGCTGGGAGCGTGCAGACACTGTGACCCTGCCAGAGCGGGGCGCAGAGGCCAGAGGAGTGGGAATGGCTGAGGGTGCAGCGGGAGCCCAGAGGTACCAATGCTTGAGAGTGCAAGCTGGTGACAGGGGTTTTGGGGTATCCCTCAGGGCCCCCCAAAACAGAATGTATGACTATTTAGGTTTTTGACTAATATTTAACTTACTAAATAAATTAAATAACAATCCAAAAATGTAGTTTTCTCTTAAAATGGGATCAACTACAAACCTTATATTCTATTTAAAATTCTCTAAATGTTGTCAATCTTTTATAAGAGTGATTTTCAACTTGATTAAAATAAAAAAACAGTTTAAGTATTTCAGTTTTCTGAATAATAAACAAATCCTCCCCCAATACTTAAGTCACTTTGTAGAACTAATAAATTAAACTCATGAATAAGGTGAAGCTTCAATTCTCTTAAAGATTTTAATCCAGTGTCAAATAGCAAAATTATCTCAAAAGTTTCAACTTAATGATCCAAAATCTAAATCAATCACCAAGTGACATATTTTAAAGTAGAACCACAAGGCTAAATCATACTAATTAATAAATTATCTTAAAAACTATGAATATTATAAAAAGAAAAAACTGTGAATATTGTATATATTTAAAGTATTAAACACAGACATTTACACAGACTTATCTAAAATTTTAAATACTTCAGATTTTATTTAGTGCATCATATTTATACTTCATTCTAAACCATCCAGGCTTAAAGCACTATCTTGTATGGAATTTGCTTTAACGTGGAATCCAAATCTGACAAAAGGCTTCATCATCTCACCTCTGCCCCCAAGTTCAGATGACCAGTTACCGAACTCTCCAGTCCTTTCTGATTCTTCACCTCCCACACAGGCTGCCTTGCCAACCGACCCGAAACAATGGATCCAGTCACCTTTTAATTCTACCCTGAATTCTTTGTTCACCTTCCTTGATGACAGAGTCACAACCCATCGGACCCAGCCTGGACTGGGCTTCATCAGCTCCCTCTGATAAAGGTGGCAGAGGAGTAGGGACCGGGGTGAGAAATGTGATAGTACCCTAGGAGTCAAAGCAGAGAATTTCAAAAAGGAAGCCTTCGGCAATGTCAGTAGTTTGATATGCAGCAGGGAAGTTTGTAAGATAAAAGGATGAAATAGGACTATTAGATTTAATGGTCATACATTGAAATTTAGGATCCAAATTTCATCACTGAAATTTTCATGTCATGATGTGAGTGGAAAACAAATAGCTACATATTAGGGGTGAACAGGAAGTAAAAAATTGGCAATTGCAATTAAAGGCAGGAATGACTCTATGACTTTTCAACTTCGTATCTTAATAAGGAAAACAGTGATAGGGAGAGAGGGAGAGAGAGGGGGAGGGAAGGGGAGAGACAAAGAGAGAAACACAGAGAAAGAAAGAGACAGAGAGACAGAGAGAGGGAGAGGCAGAGAGCCACGAAGCAGAGGAATAAGGCTCAAACGAAGAAATATTTATTCTGTATTTTATTTAAAAAAAATGATGAGTGTGTTTACCAAAGAGAGTTGACTCCTTCTTTGGGGGAGGGAGGAGTGCTAAGAGTGGGCGAGTCAGGATAGAGGCAGGATGAGCCCTTGAAGCCTTGTGGGGAGGATTGGGGTTGACCTTGAAGAGGAAATGGAACACCTTGCCCTGGAGAATGGAGGGAATGAGGAAGGGATTGATAGGGAGGTAGATAACAATGTGGATGCAGGTGGAGCAGGAAGTTGAGGTAACTAAGCCGAGAACTGCCCGAATCTGGCTTGCCCGGGGCCAGTCTGGCAGGGACTCAGCATGCGGACAAAACCTGGGCTGGGATGACGACAGCTTCAGAAATGGCCCAAAGGAAGCCACCACAGCTTCCCAGTGGGGTGGCAGTTCACAAGAATCACAGATCAGAGAAGACATCCTAGAGGGTTCTGTTCAATTCAGTTTAAGAAAGTGAGATGGGGTGAAGACCTGCTCAAGAGCAGGCACCAGCCCCTCTTGAAGTAGAAACTGGGTCTCCTGGCCTCCCGAACCACATTTCCCACCCCCTTTCTCTTTCTCTCTCTCTCTCTCTCTCTCTCTCTCTCTCTCACACACACACACACACACACACACACACACACCCCTCCTCTCCCTCCCACTGGCTGAGTTTCCCTCATTCCTCCGCTCTGGGCACAGTCACTTGCCCTGAAAATTCTTCCCTGACCTGTCTTCCCTTCTCATCCAAGTCAGACCCCATAAGGGCTGTTATGCCCATTTATCTTTCTTTTGTGGCACCACAATTGGAAATTCTATTTTTATTTATGTGATTATTAAGTGTTCCTTTTCCCGGTAGATACTATAAGCCACATGAGGACAAGGACTTCTTTTGCTTACTCCTGTATGCAGGTCAGCACACAGCTCCATGCCTACCTTCCTACATGTGAAAAACTGACGTATATAGCAAGCACATGGTGTGGGAGAACAGTAGTCAAGCATTTTATTTGCAAATTCAAGTTTTGCATTTGTGAAAAATGTCCGCTGTGGGGTTCCAGAAAGGTGACTTATACTGATTCTATAGGTGGGGCATATATATGAAAAATGCTTAATACATATTTATTCAGTGAATGAGAATTTGTGCACTATTGAAAATTTAATTTCCCTAAGGAAAAAAAATACCTTGCCTCCAAGCCATTATTGAAAGATTAAAGATATTACTGAAAGATTAAAAAAAACCCTATGTAAACAAGTGAAATTAAGATTTTCCAAGCAATGTTATTTAGAATAAATACTAGACTTCATCAGTACTTTTTGAAAAACTGATTTATAGTGAAAAAACTGATTATACAACTAGGGTAGCTTTAGGGACCACATATAACTAGAAAACCCAATGTTTAATTCCTGAAGCTTCATACTTTTGAATATCTCAGAGACACCTCTTAGATCTGACTCTCAGAAACTAAATAAATTTACCAACTTTTAGTGCAAAATTCATGCATGTGAGAACATTTAGAAAGACATCCCCAAAGAATTGCTTAACACCTTTCTCAGGAAAGGAAGTTCATGAACATGTGAATTAAGATTAGTAGCATACAGTAGGCAAATATTTTTCCATGTCCCACCCAAAGCAAACATATGAAAATAGAAACTTCAAGGACAATTACAAAATATCTCCAAATTTAAAGACACAGCATTCTTTTTTGCTTTGGTTTCCCTCTATAATATTCATCAGAAATAAATATTTTTCAATCAGTCCCAACTGAGAAGTTTTAGCAGGAAAACATTTTGATTGTGATGGAATTAATTTTTTCCTTATATATGTTTACATTATGAAGCAAAAGAAAACTGCATAGAAGGTACTCAAATGTTGCAGATTAACAAACTGTACAGATATTAAGAGATATTACAGATATTAAGAGACATCACTGAATCCACCTTGTCTAGCCCTTGATTATACCTACACACCCTTACATTCTAATTGTTTCATGGAAATTTTAACTTCCAATAGAGGCTATCATAATCCCCATTAACAACCAAAGTGTCCCCACTGTTTAGACATACAAAGTATATCTCCCAAAATGTCACAGTGTTTAGCATAAGAATGCTTTGTTAATACTCATTTGGGCAAGTTTCAGGGAACATTAATCCTTGAGTTTTCAGTGCAGACTATTTTAAATCTATCCTGTTGTCCATCTAACATGCTTTGCATTTTAATAGAAAATTTGGTAACTGCAGCTCATACCAAGATTACTATCAGCCAGGTAGGTTATTGCTCAGCCTGGCCACAGAGGAAAGGCACAATGGGAAACGTAACCTTTTCCAGGTATGTTGGAAGGCACACACACGGTCCGGGACTGGGTTGGAAGGGTATCATACCAATTTTCTAATAACTGCTCCGGGCTTACCACTCCTGTTTCTAGGAATTTCTGACTCTAAGATCTGCTGAGTTGTGGTTCACTCATATTCCTTCCTGTTCTATTTGTAATGAAGGCCCCCTGGTTATTCCCTTATGGAAGGGCATATATTCTCCCCTTACTATATACTCTCAGCCTCTGCGTGAGAAGCATAATGTGAGCTTTCTAAAAGGCAGACATATTGCTGACCAAAGGGGAAATAATTATTAGCACTTTAAATTTATTTTTTTTTCATCATATCATAGTGCTAGGTTTCTGAATATAATTTAAAGGCACATCGCAGTTGTAATACTTAACTACTTTTGTTTTCTCCAAATTGTAAGATAAAATGCATTATATGGGTAATGTAAATACTTAAAGCACTGTGAACACACACAATTAGCAAAAGGAGAAACAGGTATGAAAGAGTGTAAAACTAAACTTTATAATAAGTGTGTGTGTGTGTGTGTGTGTGTGTGTAAGCCTAAAAAATAAAACACGGTAATTTTAAAAAATGGAAAAGTTTAAGATATGGAAAATGCTGAGCTGAAATTAATTAATAAGACACTGGAAACAAGCTCACCAAATTTGCAAAATGGGAGCAGAATAATTTCCGAAAGACAGCGGCCCATTTAGGTGATGAACAGCAGATGTCAAGTGTAGTTCCTGCGTAGACAATGGTGTTCTGATTAGCTTCAGGGGAGAAGGAGAAAAGGATCAGGCACCACAGGCAGGAAGGCCAAAGAGCCCGTAATGGACTGGGGCATGTAACTCCCTGGTACCTGGTAACTCCTTGTCTCAGGACAAGATAGTTCTCTACCCTTGTTTCTGCCAATGAATCCTAGTCCAGAAACAAGCAGTGAGTCCAGTTGGGGGTGGGGGGTAGGGGGGGTGGGCACCGCCACATGAGGGTGGACAATCTGAGACACTGCTCAGGGTCCACAATCTGGCCAGGGGTGGCTGTGATTCTGTAAGATAAGAAACAGTCCCTGAAACGTACTCAGTGAAAAGGGCCTTTGTGAGTCCTACACGTGAGAGTTCTGAAGACAGCTGAGGGAAATCGCTGTGATTATCAACTGATTAGAAGAATAGCATGCCATTTGCTTCAGGAAGTTTAGGGTACCGGCATATTGCTGCAGCGGAAGGGTTCTCACTGACCCTCCCTTATAGCCAAAGTCCGATTCCCCAGCATAACCAATTAGGCAGCGCAGCCCAGTGCCCCCAGCTTATCCTTACCGTGAGTGGTGCGTGTGTTTCTGCGCGAGGGGCTGGGGAAGGAAGCTGTGTGAGTGCCACTCACGTGTGGAAGTCTTTCTGCTCCCTGAATTTCAGTTCTGCCTCTTGGACTTGAAGTCCAAGGAAGGTCTGTTAACTGCTTTAATGACCGTTTTACAGTAGGTTAACCTTGATACTGGACCCTGCCTGTCTCAGTTTGAGCATGACTTTATAGAAGGAGAAAGACAGATTTATTCACTCTGCAGTCCAATGAAAGCCAAGGTATTCATAGGGACAGTGAGTGCTAGAGAAGATTTAGCTTATAGTAGAAAGGATTCTAGACTAAGAGTTAGCATGTCCCTGGTTTCTCATCTTGGCCTTGCTATTAATTCAGAGCCATGTGACTTTGGCCAAGCTTAATCTCTCTGGGCCTCAGTTTCCTCAGATGGGAAATGGAGATGCTGAACCAACTGACCCCTTTTTGGATCTAACACTCCGGGATGAACGTGGTCTGTGTGTTCAGAGGAGGGAGAAATCACCATGGGATCGGATGATCGGCAGCTTTCATGATAGAAATAGGGCAGTCTGCTCACTTCCTGCCAAGTCACATTTCTCTCTTGCAAAATAAATCCAGAGCACAGAAATGTCTAACATACATTGAAAATGTCCCTGGTAATCTCTGCCTCATAGATAAACACCATCAGAAATTTTTTCTTCCAGATATTTTACTTGTAAGTGCTAATTATAATCATTACTATTGCTAAGTTATGAGGGGGCACCCAAAAGCCCCTTGGAATTTATTTATATTAAAAAATTGTGTATTCATTCTTACATGTTTAAACTTTGGTCACCTTCAAAGTACTCTCCATCTGATGTAATACACCTATCAAGACTTTTTTCCTACTGCTCAAAACAGTTTTTGAACTCACCGATTTTGAAGTCTTTAGTGCTTTTGCTGTTTTTTTTTTTTTGTTTCACCTCTTCCACATTGGCAAAATGTTTCCCTTTGAAGACTTTTTTCTTCCAGGGAAACAAAAAAAGTTGCTCTGGGAAAGACTGGGTGAATAGGAAGGGTGGGGCATGAGGATCAGGCCATTTTTGGTCAAAAACTGCTGAATACTCAGCACAGCATGGGCAGGTGTGCTCAGAAATCACCCGTCATGAAATGGGCAAACATATTGAATGAGTCTTCAAGAAAATTCACTGAAGCCAAATGCAGCCTCTCACAACAACGCCAGCTGGTACTCTGATACAGATGGGTTCCTAGAATGCTCACCTGGTGGGGGAAGACTGTACTACAAGGGGCCTGCCCTCCAGAAGATAATTCTGTAAGTGCTAATTAAAATCATTACTATTTGTATTAATATGGAACACAAAGTACATGCTTCTTCAACAAATTTTTATAAATTTAAGATTATATCCGGAGAGAGAAGATGGCGGCGCGGTGAGAGGACGCACATCCCTCAACCCTCCCCCCCCAACACACACACAGGTGTTAAACCGGGACATTTTTCAATGCAGCACAGCAAACACACCAAAAACACAGCATATTTGAAAATAGACGATCGAAAATTGCAGTGGACATTGAAAAACCGGATGGTAAGGAGAGTACTCTGGTGGCGTGAGGACCGGGGCGGGGGCTGAGAAACCAGGCCAGGGCTGGCCGTAAGACTCTAGGGAGGGAGCTGGGGCAACCGCTCCCTGAACAGCCAAGCAGGGACCCGGCAGCGCCAGCATAAATCTGGTCGCTTGAAATCTCACAGAGAGGAGTTAAGATCTCATAGCCCTGGGAGGTCTGAGTGTTGGAGTGCACACTTTTGTCTGTGCCCACGCGACATTGTAAACAGCTGCGCAGGGATCGTGGCATCAGCGTGCCCAGAGAGACCTGGCGCGCAGTCGCTGGGCACCATAGGGGTTGAACCGTGTTCGTGGGACAGTTGGAACCTGTGCAAGGAAGACTCAGGGAACATCGGGACTTGTGGGCGCGCGGCCACAGTTAGCATCTGGGTCCCTGGGCAGAGAATCTTGGGATACCTCTGAGGACAGTAGGCCAGAGAAAACTGAGTGCTCAACAAGGAAAAAAACAATACGGTCACCCCTCGGCCACTGCAGTCATCAAGGCCAGAAAAATCAGCTTGGCAAGATTGATAACAGCAAGAATTAGCAGTTTTGGTGTTTTTTGGTTTTTTAATTTTTTTTTGTGGTTTTTTTTCTTTTTCTCTTTGTCATTATTTTGATCTTTTTTACCCCTCAACTCCTTTTTGCTTCTCAATACTTCTTTCTTGTTTTACTCCTTCTTCCTTTCTTTCCAAGCTTATCTCTTCTTCCTGTCTTTTTTCTTTTTTCTTTTTCATTCTACTTTTCTTTATTCTCTTTTCATTTTTTAATTTCCTTTTCCTTCTTTTCTTTTTATCCCTTTCTTTCTCTTTTCTCTTTTTTAAACACACACGAGTGAGACAAAAACAAAACAAAACAAAAAAACCCTGGAACTGTGGAAAGACCAGAGTTGGCCCCAAAGAAGGGGCATTTCAACAGCTGAGACAATGGAAGCAGTGAACACCAGGATACCCGAAGGAGATAGCACCACTGAATTTCACAGGCATTCTACCACAGAGTTCACACCACAAACCCAGGGAACCAGAACAAATCAATTTAAGAAGCTGAGGCTAACAAGAAGAGTCTCACAAACAATGGGAAGACAAAGAAATAATTCCCAAATGAAAGAAAAGGAGGAAGCCCCAGAAAGAATGCTAAATGAAATGGAGGCAGCTCAATTATCAGATTTTGAGTTCAAAGCAATAGTTGTCAGGAAGTTCCAAGAGCTCTCAATGAGCTACCAAAAACTACATGGAAGCTACGATGAGCTCACTGTAAACTATATCAACATGAAAAAGAAAATAGAAACTACGAACAAGGGCCAAGAGGAAATGAAAAATACAATTTCTGAACTGAAGAACACAGTGGAAGGAATGAAAAGCAGAATCGATGAAGCAGAAGATCGGATCAGCGAGTTGGAGGACAAAGTAGAAAAAATCAGCCAGAAGGAGCAAGAAAAGGAAAAGAGGCTTAGAAAGAATGAAGAAGGATTAAGAGAAATGCAAGACAGTATGAAACGTAATAATATCC